>CAJUYH010007051.1:0-18497 GCA_910591685.1 Galerucella tenella
CATGCAAGAAACTAAGAAATTGTGATTTAAATTAAGAAATAACATGGTTTTATCTCCTTAGTTTTAGTTTTAAATTAATCTTAGTTTTAATTTCTTCTTGCATGAATTCACCTTAAGAAGATAAAACCATGTTATTTTTCAATTTAAATCTCAATTTCGTAGTCTCTTGCATGGGCATTTGCGTGTAATGTAGATGTTCATGCAAGAAACTAAGAAATTAAGATTTTAATAAAAAAATAACATGGTTTTATCTTCTTTTTAGTTTTAAATTAATCTCAGTTTTAATTTTTTCTTGCACAAATCTACCTTATTTGTGTAGTTTCGACTTAAAGAATGTTGTGGTTGGCCAGCTTAGAATATCAGTCGTAAAACCTATTAAAACTGAAGAATATTTCTTGGCACTCAGGATTTTCAGTTTTATGGTTTGGCTTTATTCGCTTTATTCATAGAGTAATAAATAATAAATATTTATTACTCTATGGCTTTATTTATTATTCCAAGTCCAAGTATTTTAGGGATTTATTTTTAGTAAAGGTTTGTGAGAATTAAAACTAATAACATCTTATACAACTTTTTTGAAATATATAATCAATCTATAATAAGTGTCTGTAATCAGTATGTAAATATCTTTTTAATTTTAATTTATGAACTAAAGCGCAGGTTCTGAATTTTAAATATTTTTAAATTTTTCGGTTTTCAAAATATCTTATTCACTTATGTTCAACATGATTCTTTATGAAAATACTTTTTATTCTTCTGTTACGTACATAACATCTTCGTAAACTGTGTCAGTAGGGTTTGTATTCAATGTCATGGTCGAAAGGTCATTTAACTCGTAATTCCAGTCCGAAGTGAAATTTGTTAAATCAGTTCGTTGCATTCCAAGCATAATGATGTCCAGTTCCTACACGTAAGTACATCTTTATTTTAATATAAATTATATATTTTGCACTAATTGACAGTCATTTACAATTCTAGCAATTATATTTATGTACTATTATATGGGATTTGATTTATTCGCACAAATTCAAATCAAAATTGAAAAACTGACATATGGTTGATGTATGATAGTCTAGAAGGCACATTTAAATTACAAGAGAAAGTTAGTTAAGAGTTGACAACATTTTAAATTTCTGCATCCAGTTTAAACTACCCATTACCCATATTATAGGTATATTAGAAAGGTATGTACCTATTTCGCCAAACTTGCCAGGAACAATATTATCACTAAGTTTTAAGTTGAAATATCATCATCAAAGTGTGGAAACCTTTTTGTTGTGGCTTAAAAGTTATTCTTGATTGGATATAAAAATATATAGATGACAAGATAATAGGTAGTATCTACAAATTTTAAAATTACTTTTCAAAGAGTAGACTGTTCACTAAGAACAAACGTCCACTTCTTGTGCTAAGTGCCCTGACAGACAATGAATTACAGTTCCAAGTTGAACAGGGCTAGGATTTCACAATATAACTAACTCCTTGTCTCCTGCTTGTCCTTATCCAATCTTTGCTATTTTACTTCACTATTGCATTATTGATTTTTTCTATTGTTAAATCTCTATTGTTTCTTTCATTATCACATTCACTTTTTTTGATTATTCAACTCATTAGAATATAAGTAAGTTTGTTCAATATTTTTTTATATAAATGCCTACATAGTTTCACCTCGTAATACCAACCTATATAAAATCTTGCTTCCTTTTTTATACTTTTATTTGTCTGCACAAACACTTGATTATTTTTTGCTTTTAATCAAAGGTTTTAATGTGAATACATAGAAATTCCAGAGACATAAACTGAAATAGATATCATTTTAGGTTGTATGAAATTCAAATGATACCTTTTTAGGATTAACAAGTGGCTTGCATGTTAAATATTGATATTATATTGATTTCTCTTTTCTGCACTAATTGAAGTCTATGACCTGCAATCATTACATGTCAAGATTAAGTAATTTGTCATTATCATTGTAAATAATTTACCCTTGCAAGAAAAGAATGCCCAGTATTCTTAGGTCTATCGTTGAGTAAAACATTCTCCGAGTAAAGTGTTTTTATTAAAAATATTGGCTAAATGCTTGGTTTATGTAAAAAAGTTTATAGGTTAAAAATAGTATATTATACAGTATACACCAAGGTTATTCACCGAGCACCAAAATAAAATGCTAGTTTTATAAATGTCTTCACCACCATGGTGTATATACAATTTTTCCCACTACTAGCCAAATTTATGACAAAAATTGAAAATAATTCCCAAATCCACCACGAGAAGCGTTTACCCCCTAGTCTCACTGACACTGTCAGTTTTTGATATATTATGAACATACTTGTTATGTCATCAGTCATTTTTGGTTGAGTGCGAATTTTAAACTAATGACATTTTTATTTAAATAATTTTTTTCTTGATAGGTAATTTCGAGCAGAAAATATGTTAAAGACAATCTCCTGGGTATACAAAATTATGTTGCACAAGTTTTTGTTGAACTACTATCCCTGAATTCTCAAAATATTTGAATTTGTCCATTATTGACCTAGGTTAATAATAGAAAGAATTATTATCCACTAATAGAGAAATTCAACTTCTCAGTTGGCTAGAAGAAGCAGTAATTGTCAACTTCACAGCTAGTAGTGGAAAACATGAATTTATTATACTTGTTTTTATAATTATTAACAACTGAACAAAAATATATTCTAAGGTAGTATTTTTAGGAAAAAGGAAGTGTCCCAATATTTTTTAATTAGAACTATCTCCAGTCTGACATAAAATAACTGCTCATTATATCATTCATTATGCACAATTTTAATAATGAACCTACTGTGGATCATACATACGTTGTCCCTGAGCTGGGATCATTACTATAAAAAAGTAACGCGTCACATATTCGTTACCGTTACTTATTCAAAAAAATAACGAACAACCCATGTATTACTTTTTAATTTTAATTATTGTTATTGTAAATTTTGAAGTAACGTGTTACAGAAAATTAATTCTTAATTTTTAGTAAAGTTTTCGTTTTTCGGTAATGTGTTACTTTCAAAGAAACGGGATTCTAAAAACGCGTTCCTTTTGGCAATAAACCGATAAAAAGTTGGAGTACTTACACCTTTAGATATAAAACAGGAAAGGGAAAATGATGGTTATATTTTTATTTAGTTATGCAATATGCGGCTGAACGGGAGCTAGTGAAAAAATCCAACAACCCAATGCATATTAATTTGCTCACAATGCAAAATAATTATAAATCGATGGGTAAACCACTGATGAAAATGCACTGTTAAAATAATACCCTTTTTGGTGTGCGTCATCGATTGTGACGTATATCCAGGTTTTCGGCATGTCGTTTATTTTATTTGCTATTTTGACATATAGCTAACCTTAAATTTGATTAATAAGATCATCAGGATTGTATTTAGCCAAATTCGAAAAGGCTATGCAATTAATAATTACCAGCTTCTTTTTCTAACTCAAAATACTTGAGAACTTTCAAAATACTGATGTTTTGCCGTGTATTCATGCATATTTTTTGTATTATTTAAATAAATAAATCAATAAGATTAATATTCACTTTTCATAAATAATAATTGACCGTAAACAACAAAGTACTGACCTGTCAAGAACTGTCAGTGTTACAGTAGAAAAAGACTTGCCGCTACGAAAGTAACGCCTTCATAGGATTTTAAACTCTCGATTGATAGGTTAAGCTTGAGCGTAATCTAAACATCAACCAATCAAATTTTTGTAAGTCAAAGATTAGCGTTAACGTTTGTAATACGTTTAAACGGTTCATTATTGTGATATTTTGATTAGGAATTAGGATTAATCACAGACCTGCCTTTTTTCCATTTTTTTCTACGTATTGTGTTAGAAAGACATTAACAATCGATGACGCACACCAAGAAGGGTATTATTTCAACTATATTTTCTGTATTGTCCAAGTTTTTTTTTTAAATCTATTTTTCTATTTACATAAAAAAATATGCGTTGTATTTTCAGCAGTTTATGCAGTATGTTTTCTATTCCTTCAGTAACTTCTTGAAAAAGTTAGATAACATAGAATTTCTGCTGGTGTTATAGTGTTATTAGGATTTGTATAAAATAAAGGTCAGCTTAAATTTTTTTATTTACGTGAAAGTATTAATAATTCATTTTGGAAACTGACCGACTGAAACTGATATGAATAACAAATAATATAATAAACCTAATAATAATTATAACATAATATGTATATAATATATGATTTTAAATATTATTCAAAATCAGTCAAATACATTTCTGAAGTATAAGTAATACCGAAAAAAGTACTTTCCAAATTATTAACAAAATTGGTTGTATATAGTAGTTTACTCTCAAGTATACCTAACAAGTGCGAAAAGTCACTTTACGCATCTGTTAGGTACACGATTTTGTCTACTAGCGTGCGGAAAAATATCCCAAGAGTTGAAATATAGAAGCATTTATTATTAAATACATATTAACGCACTCGTTAGGTAAACTACTATTTTAAAGAATCCACTGAAGAGTCACCTCTACTTGTTAAAACAGCTGGAAATCCACACTTACCAACACTACAACACGATGGAATTTTAAATGCCTTTGAGGACTAATTGTAAATTAAAATCTAAATATCCGTTTTTTTACCAGTAGACAATGAAAACCTTTCCCTCCAGCACAATATGGCCGACCTGTCAGTGGTGTCAAAGAGCATGGAATTCCTATGACTGCATTTGTCAAAATTGCAACAAATAGGTCATATCTTTCTTTATTTAAATAAATATAAAAATCAGATTAATATTCACTTTTCATAAATAATAATTGACCCTAATCAACTAAGTACAGACCTGACGACAACTGTCAGTAGGACAGTAGAAAAAGACGTAAGACACATTGTCGCTACGAAAGGTACGTCTGCTACCTATTTTGCATGATGTATTTTCTCCCGATTGATAGGTCGCGCTTGCGCGTATTCTAAACAATCAACTAATTAAATTTTTTTAAGTCAAAACATTTGTAATACATTTAAACGGTTCATTATTGTGATATTTTGATTAGGATTAATCACAGATCTGCCTTTTTTTCAATTACTTCCAACCTAATGTGTTAGAAGGACATTAACAATCGATGACGCACACCAAAAAGGTTTTTGAATGGACTCTACTTAGTATAATTTTGATATCTTTTGTACAGAAGAATGTTTTTCATTAATTAGTTATAAACAATTACAACGAAAAAAACCTATTTTTTTTTGCTGTAACTGAAAAGTACTTGGGCAATCTCAATGGTGTGTAGATAACTTGGAAAAAACTTTTTTTGGAAAATTAATCTGTTTAATCTTAAGAGCTGAAACTTTATAGATAAGAAGTTCTTCATATGCACATTATATGTACGAAAAGAAGACGCCTGGAAAATAGTAGTTTACCTAACTAGTGCGGAAAGTGATACTTTTCCGCACGCTATTGCAGATGCAATCTGCATGCGGAAAAAAAACGCTAAAGTTAGCATAAAGAAACATTTCTTATTGAATACATATCAACAAATTAATTATTTAACATTCATTTGATGAGGCTTATACCGGGGCCATTTAAAAATGATTGAAAAATAAGTGCTTTTCTTATTAAAAATTATAGCAGAATTATAATGAATTTATTAATTTTTCAGTGATTTGGTAAACTACAATCATACAAATATATATTTTAAATATTCAAATGTCAGTATACTCCCCAAAAACTTGACAAATTTGCTTTTCCGCAGTAGTGCGGAAAAGTGACTCTTTCAGCACTAAAATGAGTGCAGAAAAGTGGACTTTTCCGCACGCTAGTAGAAAAAATTACTTTCATCATAATTTCATCGGACTAAATAATTTCATATTATTATTTATAATAAAATACCCTGTATCTCATTATTTTAAATGAAACTAAAAGTTTCTAATTAATTAGTCCTTAATAAAAAATATATGGAAATAATTATCAATTTTGAATTTTCAAATATTTTTTATTAATCTGGAATCAATTAGAAACTTCTAGTTTAATTTGAAATAATAATATGAGTAGATTCCACAAAGTAAGGGTCCAAACAGTATATTCACCCTGTATCTAGGTAAGGGGAATATATGATTCAACTGCTTTAGGTTGTCTTAATAATTTGCATTAAGATTTCATTCATAAAGAAACTCTGTTTATAAAAAAGATTGTAATATTGTTCACTTATACAATAAACGTTATTGCGAAATTAATTTTGGTAGATTTGTTTTGCCAGTTGCCAATTCTTTTAATAGAAATTTACATCAAAATCTAGCAGGTGTAAGATATACAGGTGGGTTCCAAAGTAATGTTTCACTTACAGTCAGCGCATAACTTCTGAACTAGTCATGACATCGAGAAGCGGTTTTAATTGAACGGCTTCAGGAATTAAAATTCTTTTTCATGCTGGTGCCAACTTCGTATTTTTTTGCTAGGCTCCAGGAAAACACTTGATTTTTTTGGAGATCATTATATGGATTAAAATCTCTATTTGTTTGTATAACAGATTTGAGTTCTGCAAATATTGTGACAAAAATGTACGGAATGATATTCAATGAATTGCAGTCTATCTTTTAAAGATAATCTGCTCCTTAAGAACAATTTGAGATTGCTACAAAACCATATATTTAATAAATGTAGAAGCTTCAGCCTATCCGACGGTACAAAAATATATATGGTGTTTCATTTAAAGTGTTCAGGTTATTGATCTCCAAAAGTAGTTTTCCGGAGTCTGGGGAAAAATACTAAATTGACAACAGCGTGTGAAAAAAATTGTTTTTTCAATTCCTCAAGCCGCTCAGTCAAAAACGCTTCTCGATATCTTGATCGGTTTCCAAGTTATGGGCTCATCAAATATGTCTAAATTCAAATGATCACCCAGGTTATTGTATATTATAAATATTCTTGAAAAATATTTAACAATAAATACTCATTCAAGTATGATGCAATAGGAAGAAAATATGCAGTTGTATGAGTAAAAACTCAGTTTAAACTCTGGAGCATGAGCATGAAGTATGAGCTTTTGCGCCATTTTGTGAGAATAAAAGACACTTCTCTTTGATAGGTATGTACATACTCGCAATCGATCTCACCCACGGCAAATGGAAAAATGTACTTTGTTTGCCATCTTTCTTCTATTACATCCTCGATTACATCCGCCGGAGTGCGAGGGAATTTTATCCACTGTCCGCATTTTTCTATCATCCGGTCAGCAACTTGCGTCATAACTTTAGAAAAAGAAGTTTGGTGAACACCAATATATTCTTCTCCTCCTCCTGTTTGAAAAAATATTTTCATTTTATCAGTGTAACTTCTTGTTTCTCCCGATCCAAAAGGTTATTTTATGTCAGATTACTAAACCGATAAATTCCTTTTTCTACGTCCGTGCGTCTAACCCATTTTCCCGCACGCATTCTAGTTTCGAAAGTAAAATTATGCAAATTTTGACATTATTGACAGTTTTTCACTTCCTAAGTTATAACTATTGTTACAACAGACGAAATATACCAAATAAAATTCTTTCATCTACAAATGATTTAAAAACGTTGCCGTCACCGTGATCGTCATTTTTATGCGACCTGCAACCGATGCTATCCTCATCGACGTCATCTACTTACCAATTAACACCAAATAACTCCACTGGACTGGTAGTTTTAAGTAATTCACAGAACGCAACAAATTGTCTTCTTAATATTAATATACAGTGTGGAAACCACTTATGGAATAAAATTCTTCTATGTCATTATTTTAGAAAATTATAAAAAATGTCGAGATACGTCAACTTTTGAATTGAGTTGTGCGTTATGTAAACATAAATTTAAATGTACAGGGTGATTCACGCAAGTATGCCATAGTCGCTGTTTTTTTTTTAAATGAAACACCCTGTATATTTGCATATTTTTGAAATCCTCTTAATGAACCGATTCCAACAAACTAAATTATGTATGGTCAATTATGAATTATACAGGGTGAAATTTTAAAATGAATAATTTATTACACTTGAAATATTGGTACTTTTTTAAATTAGCTAAATATGGATTTATCAAAAATCTAAACTAACTAATTATTAGACGTATTTGTATATTAAACAAAACCTGCTACTCCCATGAATTTTATCATAAATACCTAAAAATTGCCTAAAAACGCCAATAATTAGACAAAATCGGTAAATATTGTGGATTGTTTTAAATCGGTAAATAGTGTGGATTGTTTTCTATTCTGTCAGTTGTTGATGTGTTGACAGTTTATACTGAAAAAGTAAAATTTTTGTCAAACACTCTTTCCTTGTCGACATAACAATGAAATATTTAACTGAGACTCACCGAATTGAGATATTAATGATGATCGGGTACGGGGATAACTGCAGAATTCAAGTTGAAGTGTCAAACTTATTTAATCACAGGTATCCCGAATTGCCTAATATTTCACAAAGTACTGTGTCTAAAATTCATGCACAATTCAGAGAACTTGGACATGTCAAACCATTGAAAAGAAAACCACACTTCGTTGAAGATGATGTGAAAGTGGATATTTTGTTAAGTGTCGAAGAGAATCCAACTTCAAGTACACGTCAAATTGCCCATGAAAATAATGTTAGTCATACAAATGTTCTAAGATGTCTTCATAAAGAAAAACTTAATCCCTACAAATTAACTTTTGTGCAGGAGTTAACAGAAGACGATCCAGATCGTAGAATGGATTTCTGCGAAAGATTGATGAATAAGCTGAACAGAAATGATATAGCTCTTGGTACCATTCTTTTTTCTGACGAATCAACATTCACATTGAATGGAGAGGTAAACCGACAGAACTGTAGATATTGATCAGCAGAGAATCCTAATTGGATGCGTGAGGCACATACTCAGTACCCTCAAAAGGTGAACGTTTGGGCCGGTATCATAGGCGACCATATTATTGGTCCTATATTTATAGATGGAAATTTGACAGCTGAAAAATATTTAAATATGCTTAGAAATGAAGTTATTCCTGCGTTGGCAAACTTATATCCCAACGCAATAGATCCTAGCTTACCGAATGAAAATGTTTGGTTCCAGCAAGACGGGGCAACACCCCATTATGCTTTAATGGTAAGAACTTATTTAGATGGAATCTTCCCCAATAAATGGATTGGTCGAAGAGGTACTATTGATTGGCCAGCTAGATCGCCAGACCTTACGCCGTAAGTTTTTTTTCTGTGGGATTATCTCAAGAACAAAGTATATGCAACACAACCAACTAGCATTGTAGACCTCAACGACAGGATAACTACAGAAATACGGAATATTTTACCTCAAACTTTAAACAAAGTTAAGGAGGAGTTCTAAAGGAGACTGTGCTATTGCCAACAACTAGGTGGAGAACACTTTGAGCATTTATTTCAATGTATTTAAATCAAATACATCAGGTATTTTATGTATGTGTTTAATAACTGTAAAAATAAAAATTTCACCCTGTATAATTCTTTATTGACCATACATTATTTAGTTTGTTGGAATCGGTTCATTAAGAGGATTTCAAAAATATGCAAATATACAGGGTGTTTCATTAAAAAAAAAACACCGACTCTGGCATACTTGCGTGAATCACCCTGTACATTTACATTTATGTTTACATAACGCACAACTCAATTCAAAAGTTGACGTGTCTCGGCATTTTTTATAATTTTCTAAAATAATGACATGAAGAATTTTATTCCATAAGTGGTTTCCACGCTGTATAATAATTAGTAGTTTTTAGTTAAAGGTTTGTACCTATATGTATGTTGAAATGAAATAGTTTTTGAAAAATGGGATGATATATTTTTTGCATATACGGTCGTAGAAACAATAATGTTCCTAACTCATGCGTATAGTGTCTTTCCCACCCTAAGCACGAATCCAGCCATCGGTCTATAGGCACTGGTATTTAATTGATATTACTAGAAAATTTAATAGGGGAAGTGAATCAGACAGTGAATTGGATACTTATTAAATATATAATTTGTTCAATAACCTAAGAAGTAATTATTAGTAATGAGTAGTTTTTGGTATAAACTATAGTGTTTTAGTTTGACAAAAAAATGTATACCTAAATAGGTAATTCATAGACGTGGACAAAATATAGTATTCTATCCGCATATAATGGCTATTATATGCTTATTGAATAATATACTATTTTATTCATATCAAAAATGATCATATTATGCGCTCAACAAACTGTACATAAGAGCGGAATATCTGCTTCTGGTTTTTATTCTTACAACGTCGAGTATTTACTCCAAATATCTTATTTATGTTCCTTGTGGCATTACTTATTCTTTTTTCCTATTTTTTGGGAATCAAATCACAATATTATGCTTTTTATTTTTTATCACGACGTTTCGGTAGCGTTTCAGCTACCGTTGTTAAGATGAATTAGTTTTTAAACAATTTTTGGTCCCTATCTGACACAACGAAAAAATTTGACAAATATAAAGCATAATATTGTGGTTTTATTCCCAAAAAATAAGAAAAAAGAATTCCTCCGAATAGTATAAACTTAATGCTCAGTTTTCTTCACACCACCTATGTAGTTAAAAGGAAGCAAACACCTCAAATAATAGATATTTACATGTACTTTCAAACATTCCGTAAGATTGCATCACCTCAAAAAAAATGTCATTGTGTTTATGCGCTGGATGCGAGAACACGCACCGAGATTTTGTTCGTGCAACTTGAAAACAATAAAAACATTCTGAATAGTTAAAAACAATATCTGTGACGATATTATTTATTACATGCAATTAATAAAAAACAATGTGACAAAGTAAAAAGTGAAACCGGTTATCGGTTAGCTTTTTCCAACTCTTTAATTTTTATAACGACACATAATAATTGATCTCTCATTATGAAATATTCTTTCAGGTATTGAGGATGTTGCTGGTGAAAGTTTGGCTTTCCGTTGTTTTATACAGATACTTGAGTTTTATCAACGTATGTAGAAATTTTTAAATTATTACCAGAACGTGATGGAGCTCAAATCAGAGAAGAAATTTGAAATTATTTGTAAAAATTTACTATGTGGGGGTAAGTGGTTTTTTTACTTTAGTTTAAATTTTTTTAAAGAAAATTTAACGAAATGAAACTCAAACACAATTATCGAATAATAAAAATACAGTTGAAAGCAAAACATTATTGGAGTTTACCTACCTTAAGCCCGTTTGTAATTATCAATGATTCATTACAACTTTTAGTGAATTTCCTTGGATCCTAAATAATTGATAAAAACATACACATTTTGTATACATTCTTTTGTCAATTTTCAAATCATCAAAGTTTGTTCTAATTCTGTTCAATTTTAATTCGCCTGATATATTTATGGAACCGGTGGCTCAGTGCAAAAATATAGGATAATATTTACTTTAACGTTGTTTATTTTTGCAATTTCAAAGAGTCAATTCTGCAACATAGTCTAGCTAGTATCATTTTTTATTTCCACATCATATTCAAAATAAGCCTCGAAATAAGCATATGCGTGCTTCTGCTTATGAAAGCATTTTATATCGGAGATTCCTCTATTTCAATTGCATTTTTCACTAAACAAAGCAAATAATTAAATAATTCCTCTGGTGCACATAAAAATTTTTTATAAGGATCCGCATCTTCTAATACCAGTTATCATTTTAAGTGTTCCTTAGCCTAAACCTTATATCAGGTAAGCGTGGTACAACTCGGTATTCTTCGTTTTATCTAACTTAATATGAATATTAAGAAATAAATAAGGAATAAATTTTGGTAATATCTAGGCCATAAATAAACAATTGAATATTTTGACACGTATTTTCCAATTAACTATGCTTTTGAAAATTATTTTTGCCTGTTGGAACAACATAAAAACACTGTTCATTTAAAAAAAAAAACCTAAATGATATAGGTATCTGCTGTTTGTATTTTTGTTTTTGAAAGGTCAAAGGTCAAGGTTAAGCTGAAGATAAAATATCCATTGGTCTATGTAAAAAGATAATTAAATAGAAATATTTTGCCAAAATTGTTTTGATATGAAACTAAAAAAAATATCACCTATTGCATCACTTTTTATAAACATGAAATACTATTTTTCAGGTGTAGCTGGAATGTTATCAAAAACTACGGTAGCCCCACTTGACAGAATAAAAATTCTTTTACAAGCTCACAATCGCCATCACGAATCTCATGGAGTGCTCAAAGGCATACGTCATGTCATTTCAAACGAAGGGGCTTTAGCTCTATACAAAGGTACCAAGAACTCAATTATTAGAATTATTTCAACAGTATTTATAGCTCTCACAGCTTGTTTTTAAATAAATATTGACTTGGAAAGCATAGTTTAAAGCTCCGTGTTATTTAAAATCATCTCGTGGTGCTTCAGTAGCGCACCAAAAGGAGTAACGTAGAAAAGTAGTAGCTGTGTACCAGTGTACCGTTTGCCGGCTACAACAGTAATGCCAATTCGAGGATTTTCGGTGTAAATTATAAAATTACAGACATTTTTATTTATCACCAATGATTTAATGTAGGTATGTTATTCGAATAATTTACAAAAGTGTGTTTTTAATTAGCCTATTATTAAAACTTCATACATATTTTAACATTTGCATTTTTATGAAAAGTTTCTTTAAATACTTATTAAATTCTTGTTTTACTTCTTATACATATATATTGTGAACCTTTAACATTATTCGAAACTGGAGGGATTATGTGTACAAATATGGTATTTTTTAGACCTATACGAGGGATAGTTTCTTTTACCACACTGGCAACACTGCATGAAGCGATCGTATTCGTAATGTATTACATAACGTTTACGTTCTTAAAATTTGTGTCCTGCTGCTATTAGTTTTTTGTGACATTTTGCATCTTTCGCCATGTTGAAAATATTTTGGACACAAATAAAATTTCTCAAAAACAGAATGAACCGAAAATATAAAGAAAAAGGTAGAACGTGTCGCGGGACACACGGTAGGAACTTTAGTTTAGAACTTTATTTCAATTGTATACCAGAGTGGTTGTCTCTGTGTATACGTTCGTTTCTTGTGGCATGGACGCAAGCTCAATACCGAAATCTACTATTCTACGTCACAACCAATAGCATTGAGTTTACAAAAGCTTCAAATAATTTTAATTTTTTCACATTTAAATTCGTTATAGTGGTTGTTTGTGAAAAAAAAATTCAATTCATTTTCGCTAATTAAAACGTTATTCAAGTTCCCCATTAGTTGTTAACATTCCTCCTTGAGTGTCAGTACTGTACAAATTTCTGTTGAGCAAGAATCTGTAAAATTTAGAAGAATTGATTATTGATATTCTGCTCTTCCTTTTCCATCTGCTGTATACTTATTTAGTAAATTTATCCATAACCGATCAAATCTATATTATTAAAGGTAATGGAGCTCAGATGGTACGAATTTTTCCATATGCAGCTCTTCAATTTACTTCTTTTGAAATATATAAGAAATATTTGGATGGAGTTTTTGGCGAAACTTCTCACATCGACAAGTTTTTGGCAGGAGCTGCAGCTGGTTTGACATCAGTCACGTGTACATATCCGTTAGATACCATTAGAGCTAGATTAGCATTTCAAGTAAGTACAAAATATAATTATTGAACATTGTGTTATAATTCCTTAAGGAACTAGATGAACCAGGTTCCTGATCTTTATTTTTACAAGGTTCTTTGTATTGACTGAACTAAAATCTATTTGTTGTAAATCCAATCAATTAAGTAAACATTTTCATGATATCGAAAAATAATTCGAAAATACTCCGATCGACTTGAAACTTTTTGCAAATTGTTAAGAAAGTTTTTGTTGTGTGGTACATAAACAATTATTAAACAAATTGAATAACTAGAGAAAAACTTATTCAATTCTGGCCAAAATTGATTGGTAAGGGTTTTTTGTCCGCTATTTAAGCTTAAAGCAGGCAATTTGGGGGACAAAATTAAGCTAAATGGTAAATTTTAAATCGTCATATTTGGTTTAAAATGTATCATAAAAAAATAATAAAATGGAAATTATTGGGAAAACATCGGCCAAAAAGGAAAATTTTCAAAGCCGTGTCCAATAGGGCCTGAACTTATTTAGGATCAGTAGGGATATATGTACCACTTTTTACAATAGGATTTTTTGTTTTTCAAACACTCCATGCTAAATGGCTACCATTTATTTTTTTTGCGCCTACAACATCCATATTTTTAGATTAATGAACGCACCACAATAATTAAATAAACGCAAAACAACTTTCAATCGTTTTTCGATCAGTCAGATTTCTCACAACAATGACAACAACAGGAATGTTGATATGAGTTCATTACCAACTAAAATTTAAGCAATTTATGAGTTTTACTCAAAAACACTTTTTTTCTTTGATTAAAGGTTCAATAATTAAACTAAAAAAATGTAAGGAAGCTATTACTATAGAATATTAATGCTTCAATAGAAAATAATGAAAATTTAAAAATATGCAGGAGAATTTTTTCACCATGATGGTTTTTTGTAACCCTCTTAGCCCATAATAAGCTTCGTCAAAAGTTTTCTGCAAACTTTATTGGTACAGAGATATTGATATTTGTCGCACTATTGGGTCACTCTGTAGTAAATACCAAGAAAAGTTTTAACAGATTTAGATTAGGTTCTGCCATATTTGACATATATTGCACACAATTTATGTCAAATATGACAGAACCTAACCTTAAAACCTAAAGTTTTGCTTGGCAAATAGACCTATCCAAGATGCTGTCAAATGATTTTCAAGATGGCCGCTGGTAGACACACAAATCTTTTGTTATGATATTATTGTATGTGAAATCTGTTTAGTTCGGTCAATTTACTCGTCTTCTGTGGTCTTCTTTAATCTAAAGTCTAAAGGTTCAGTTCTTTATTGTATTGTGATTAATTATGAATAATTCAGCGTGAAACTAAAAAATATGCCTACTACTTGTTGTGTGGTTGATTGTGGAAGTCGAGGAGATCGTGATAATGTTAGATTTTATCGAATACCTAGTGAATTACACTATCCACACAAACCTGAATGAACTGAACGAATGAACTATCAAAGATCAGAAGAAAAAGGTGGAAAGTCGACTTCTTGAGTTTCTTCAATAGGAGCAGGGTTATTCATGAGAGTATAAGGATCAATACCCTGAATAACTCTTATCTTTTCCTTGTATCTTATGGCAATTTCTTTACAGTCACTTTCTAACGTCAATAGATAATCCCATTTATTGGAACAAGCCATTATTTAAACTTTAGACGTATAATAGAAAAAAAACTATTAACACAACTATGCACCTATGCAAAACGTAGGTAAATGATCTTTTGTGTGTCTACCAACGGCCATTTTGTATGTCAGATGGTCACGTGTTCTGGATAGCCTTATTTATTTGGTTAAATCACTAGAGAAGCGACTCGAAATTCTTCTATAAATCTTAACAATTTTCAGGTTTTCATTATATCGTTTTGGCTTTTCGTATCTTGTGTTTACTCTTTTGTATTATCATGAAAAGTTAACGGAATATTAAAAATTAAACACTAAAAAATAGATGCTCTTCCGTCTGGCTTATTATGATAGATGCAAAGAAATGTTACTATAGAAAATTATTTGGTATTAAACCAGTTTTCAAATGATGATATCAAAATAACAGCCTATTCTGCGATTTTCCGAGATAATAATAATTTTAGATTTTAACATAGCAATAACTCCCTAGGGGTGAAGTTTTAAGGTTGAAAATAATTTCCAGCAATTTCTATTGGCCACTTTTACCATCAATAATTTTTCCCCACAACCTGGGACAAATAGGTACTTTCTGAGATACATTCGGTAAGTATCTCAGTATTTATGTGAGATACAAAAAAGAAGGAATATACAAAACTTTGAAGAAACCTACTATACTTTTTAAAATATCAAATTACAGTGTTTAAAAAATATGTGACAAAACAACCTCATTTTTTAATGGGACTTATAGCATACACTTAACTAACTTTGATAATATAGAATCTTAGTGCATCTTAAATATATTATTTATTATCAACATGTTTATCGTAAATCATAATACATCAGAATAACACATTAAATATTTATTTAAATAGTGAAAACTGTTCAAAATACAAAGCTGATTACGCTTTCTAAAATATGTAACCATTCAAAAATAATATTATTATTGATTAATTTCGTCCTGCAACGTGGTTTTAATTGTTTTAAGGTTATTACCATTGAAATTAAAAAAAAACCTACCAAAATAACTTGGAGAAGTTAAATAGGGTCCATAGGGCGGCCAATGTATCTATCATTAAATCATTTCATTTCCATGTTAACTTCTAAAAGGTTATGATTTGGTACCCCATCTTTGTTGCCACACTATGTACCATTTGTATAAACTGTAATTACCATCAGATTAAATTTGACCGATTGGTTTCATATCTTGAGATTCGTTATCATGTGTCCCGTTTTTTTGTCATGTCATTAGAATTTATGTCGCTTTTGTGTTTCTATGAAAAAAAATTTACGTGGAAATGTACCTCAAGACATAACCAATTTGATCTAATACTTTTGTGAATTTTTTGTATCTCAAATAACTTTGGATACAAAAGGTGGATCTATATTATAATGAATAACGCTGTATAGTTCTTTTCACGAATCTAAGAAACTGACCTGAGATAGGATAATAACATGCAATAAAGCTATAAAAGTATTAGCCCTGACAAGGTCGTATTTATTTTGTTGGCGAATAATAAGTTATTACCTGAAAACTTTTGGGTCATTCTTATTGTTCGAGAACTATATTCTCAAACCAGTGGAAGATCATTCGATTCTTAGAATCGATGATCTTTCAGTAATAGTAAACCTACCAACTGCCGACCTGATCTCTCGAGAAATGTCAGGGGGTTGTCAGCACAGCACACCCTCTAGCAGTTTAACTCTCATCTACAATTTGTATCCAAGTTATAATATCGTGCCCGGCCGCTTGAGAGCGCATTAGTAGCGTAACGTTGCAGAATCGCCCAGTCGGAGGACGGAGGGAACGTCACGTGAACTGTCAATTATTGAAAGTTACAAAATGGTTATCACCCGTCAACTTTTCAGTTGTGTTTGGTTGTGTTTATTTGTTTCGCCTGTGATTCCGTTGGTTATCGTTGAATTGATTAATTACAGTTAAAGTTTGTATATTTAGTTTTTATTTTTAGTGAATTTAGTGGTTTAGTTCAGTATTTTAGTTTATGAACATTTAATTGTTTGTTGTATTATAAGACACGTAAATTTCGATATCTTTAATTGTGTAAATCACAAGACATGTGGAGAAAAAGCCTGCAGATTAATAATTAGATGCACCATATATTTTTGGTGCAAACAAGTTAATAAAATAGCGGCAGGCAAAGACTCCAAATATGAAAGATATTTGAATATGTACAAGAATACCTCTTACATCGACCCCATCAAGGTGCAAGCTCATAAATCTTATGTCAATAGGATAAAGAGGAAAAAGTAAAATATTTTTTAAATATAGGTAGTAATAATAATAATACTGTTTGTCCATGATCACCTAATAAATAATAAGTCAATATTTTACCTTTTAAATAAAGGTTTATGGTAGCTATATATCTCTAGAGTGGATTATGATAATCAATGATTTCAAGTTTCAAATTCTCCGTGGTGGAACTGTTTTTCCGAGATTTTTATATGTATGTATTAATTCAGGGATATCCATCTTATATTTAATATTTAAATATCCCGCCCTTATGCCCGATTTCACCAACCGTCTCGTAAAGTTAGGTAATATCCAAGTCGAATTTAGGAATTTCTAAATACGCGTGGTCCAACGTAAATTGCGTTTAGAAATTCCTAAATTCGACTTGGATATTACCTAACTTTACGAGACGGTTGGTGAAATCGAGCATTAGTTATTTCATATTTCCCGCTCTTTTAGTTATTCTTCTTCTTGCTCCTTTTTTGAGCTTTATTCTGAGGGATAATTTACCCTTTTCTTGTATGTCACAGATTTCTTTAGTTCTATGCTCCATGTATACTATCGCAGCGCGCGGCTGGCGCGGCGGACGGTCTCAATACTAATATATTAGATCTGAGATTTAGTAAAGGAGTTAGCCTGCTAGAGGGTGTGCTGTGGTTGTCAGTGCATTTTTCAAAAAACGAATGTCAATTAATTTCTTTTAGCGGAAGTAAATTCCCATAAAAACAGTACTATATAAGTGCAAGGTTACAATAATCATTTGTATATTGATTAGTTAACAAATTCTGTTAGTGAGTATTTTTTTTTGTTCAATCTACGTTTTAAGTAACATTTATTGTGTTTGAGCGCAGGACAAGTTTTGAGACTAACATTTTGTAGTCTAGTGTTCTCCATATTTTATTAAAACTGTTTAATCTGAAAGTGTCTAAATTTCAAGCGACAGAAGTCAATAAGGCATCAATTACTGTAGCTTCACGACCTATGGTAGTTGCTAAATAAAAGATTTTCATAGTGGCGAATG
>CAJUYH010007052.1:0-18496 GCA_910591685.1 Galerucella tenella
AATATGAAGTCCTCAATGAACAGCTGAATCTAGGAAGTTCTCCATTATAAAACTGTCTTCTTAAGTAATAATTGTAAAGATCAGCAGATATAGTTTTCCTGGTTTCCTATATCATTGCACAGTTATACTGATCTTAAATGGGACAAAGATATCCAGAATATCCCCATAGGGCTAATAATATCAAAGCTACTATTTGTAAAATCTTCTTCTTTTTTCTATTCATATATATTAAGTCAATTACTAGATAGGCACTATTTGGACTAGCCAAATATATATCAAGTATACATCATGTCAAAAGTAACTTCTGTCATTCTGACGATGATATATTTATCGAAACAATTGTCAATAATTTACTTGCAATTTACACATTTTTTCAAATATATTGTGGAGTCATTTAGAAACAGTTAGTTTCATTTAAAACCATATGATGAGTAGATTCCACGAAGTGAGGCTTTATACAGTTAACTTAAGTAATAATAAACCTATTATGAGCTAGATAGATATACAGGGGCGTGTTTATAAACTTACTCCGAGTTATATCTAGAGTTACGCGAGAGTTAAGTCACTTGGTTTATATGTATGGCTGATCCAAGGATGTTAGATGAGAATAGGATTGATTAAAAACTGAAAAGTGTCAGCCGAGTTTGATAACGTCACTGGTTACCCATGCGCGCGTCGCCTTGCGCGAACTATGAAAGTGTGAAATTCGTGGTGTCATTTATTTATTTTTTAAATTTTAATAACAGAAAAATAAAGTATTTAATATATAAGCAAAACCTCCTAAGTCACATTTTTTCAACATGTTTTTTTTAAATCATTTCTTTAAGGTAGATGCGTATTCTGGGTATAAATCATGTGAGTCAAAAGACATTCATTTTACTTTGAATAATAATAATTAATCGGGCGATTTAAAATCAAGTTCAGGAGATAGTATTCTGGAAAAGCATAAGCCATTATGTAACAGCATTTTTGATTGGCCAACTGCAAATGTTTAAGATAATCCGGATAAGAATGATGGATAATATGTTTACGCACCTTGGAGATATTATAACATGACAAATTAATACATGTGAAATTTTAATAAGTTAATTTTTAAGTGTAATTTTCAATAAGGAATAAAAAAATGATTACTATGTTAAATTCTGTTCCACTTACCCTATTTCTTGCTAAAACAACATATGTCATGATCAGTTTTTTAGGTTTCTTTCATTATTACTATTTATAAACTGTTTAGGTTATTCAATATTTTAATTTTTTGCAACTCAAATATGTACTAAATTTAGAGTAAAAAAGTCCTTTGTTGGTGCATGAAATAGCTTTTATTGATTCCTAAAAAAACTCTAATTGTGTGATTTATGAGGTTTTTGAAATGGCTGATTCAATTTTTTACTCATATTTATTAATCTGCAATTATTACAGGACAAAACTGGTATTTTTACATGAAATAATATAAACACTATATAGATATTTTATGTTTTATTTAGTTGAAGAACACGCGCAAATAAAACAAAAACTATTCATACAAAATAAATATTTAATTGGCAATATATTTTTATATTTTTTATATTTTTATGAGTTTCCTCATCTCCTCATCTTTGCCCATTGAAAATCTGACTTTTCGGCAGATTTTCTTTTTAATGTATTTTTTTAGTTTCTTCGGTCTGGAGGTTTATAAATTCATTGTTGCAATATCTTTTCTGTTCACAGACTTGTTAGAAAAAGATTTATTCTTCCAATACTTTATGGTATACTTTAATTTTTTAAATTCTCAAGAAAGACTTTTTCTTATGCTCCAAAAACCTTTGGTTTAAAGTTTCATATTTGGCAGAAAGTTCTTCATACTGCATTTTATAATCAGGTGCTTCAGAATGTTCTTCAAAAGGTATGTTACTGGATTCTACCAAGGGAGGCATTGGAGTCGCATTTGAAGTACTCTGAACATTTATTGGTAAGCACAATGTAGGGACTGCGGTCTTTTTTTAAATTTTCCCAATAGTTTTCCTGAAAATAAAAAAGAAATAATTTTTTTTTCTTAAACATTCAAGAAAGAACTTTTCAACAGATTCTGATAGTTAACTTCTCAAATGCATAACATATTTCTGTACTCCCGTACTAGAATAGATTTTTAGTTTCGTCATTCCTGAACTATTTTTCATAACGATACAAAAAAATTTACCAATAGAAACATATTGATTGTTATAATCTCCAAGCTGACCAATAGTTATTTTTTGTCTACACCGCCTGAAATTATACTGTTTCTTGGTCGTAAAGAAAATAGCGTCTGCAACTGTCATGTAATGGTTATTATTACATGATTGTTGCAGAATATGCTATTAGGACACAGTTAGGACATTACAGAAAGAATATAAAATAATTAAGAAACTTCTTTACGCTTACCTAAGAATTCATTCTCTAAATCTCGTTCAAAGTCGGTCTCAGTAAAATGAGCGAAGCACACTCTATGATTTTCAGCGTTGAACGTTTTTGATTTGTGACAACTTTTTATCCATTCTTCTCGTATTGTAGATGAAACAAAATCTTTAGGTGATGGAAACCGGAAAAAACTTCCAGTTACAATCTACAAAACTATTGTTACACCCTGCTATAGCGCAACGTATTCCAGGCATCTTGGACTAAATAACTCACTAATAATTACCAACTAAATAATACTAATAATAATAATAATCAACGCAAAAAATGAGGAAATACATAACTTTATCAACAACAACGTGCAACAAGTAACACGAGTTTCGTCTTAGAAACAGCTGTTGCAATTATCAATAGTTACACTTATTACAATACAGTTCAAAATCTGTCTTTGTTTAATACACATAGAAAGAGAAGATAAACATATAATAGATGGAACACCAATGTCGACAAAAGAACGTTGCTGTGACGTCACTGGTTACCCAAATGGCTAGCGTTGCTCTTATGGGATTAATCCATCCTATTCTCATTTAACATCCTTGTGGCTGATCCATTATCTAGAGTAAGTAAATAAACGATACTGAGTTAATCTTTAACTCTGGGAGTAAGTATGTGAAAGCACCTCAGGTGAGTTGTACATAAAATGACAGTAGAATTCCCACCATAGATAACATAACACTGATAGATGGGAATCTGACCCGTGGCGCTTCAAATGACGAATTAATTTTACCAGTGGCGCCATCTTACAGGTCGGAAATGAAACTCTAACACATTTGACATGGTTGTGATCTCCGCTAACAGTGGAAAAAGAAGATTCCTGTAAATTTACAGTTTTTCGCGTTTTTTTCAAAGTAACTCAACATTTTGATTGATATCACAATAATAACAATCAAATAGTCAAGTTAAATTAAATGAAATGTCAAAAAATGAACCATATAATGCCTGGAGTGGGAAAAATAAAGCAACAATCATCAAGTTTATATATTTTATTTAAAATAAAAAGTACACAGCAAATAAAACGTTTTTTACATCTTTTAATGACAAACAGGAAGAACAATAAATGTAGTACATTATTTTGAATCGTATACGATGTAAGGTAAAACGATTTTTTAAGGTAAGAAGCATTAATAAGTTTATGATTAACAGTGATCAGGAAAAGACGCAAAGTACAACAAATAGTGGAACAGTGACCCTCTCACCGTTATTGTTGAAATACAGAAAAAGATGCATATTGTGGAGTACAAAAATAATCAAATATAACATATTGAAGTTAAAAATTCACAAACATTCAATAAAAATCAATAATCACTGAAATAGGAGAAGGAGGTATTGTTTTCAAACACATAACTTTTAGTAAATACATAATACACAAATATGAGAAGATAATGAAAAAATGGGCATGTTCATCAGTCAACTTAACGCATTGCTTGAATGGTCCTTGCATTCGATCGATTTCATATAATCGAGATAAATGCGACCAAGATGCCACTTTGTTGCTGCCGTTCATCTCGTATTGAAGATCCTTACATAAAAGACCGTTCCTGATCCCCTTTAATAAATGGGGGGGATCATGAAGGTGAACGATCTCTTGAGAAGGATCTCCAACTGTGTAAGTTAGGGGCCCAGTGCGACTAGGTCCTACTAATTGATTCACGGCAGCTTGATTAGTGGCACCTTGGTCACATACAGTAGCGATCACAGTGATACCGATCGCCTGCAATTCTCCAATAATCGTTTAGATGCAATGCACCAAGTCGACTGTTGGTGTGGTACCTTCACAAAAACCAAAATTATGGGTTCTTCCAAGGTTACAAATACCTTTTGCCATGAATACTAGGGCGTGGTCAGCAAACTGTAACCTTCGCTTCCTAACACCTAAGTCCACAAACCCATCTACAGAATGTGTTTTCAGATTATATTTTAAATGAGGATGGAGAGAAATTTCATCAAACATTAAAACACAATACCTGTCCTCCTCCCCCAGCTTACTGACCTGGATCTTTAAATGTGTGAAAATGTGTTCATTTACACCTGGTAAAAAGGATACACTATTCAGGATTTTGTTTAAAGATTTCCGAGATGGTAAGCTGAAAAACTTGGACAGGAAGCGATATGCTCGGGCGCTTTTCTTGTACAATGACAGTGCAAACAATTTGTCATCTTGGCAGAACCTACGCCCCTTGGGCTTCATACGCAAATTTTTCAGATTTGATTCAAAAAAATTGAGGGCCACTTTCGAGTAATTACCCAAGATGTTCACTAACCCTTCCTTTTCAGTAACTAGTTTCACAAAATGTTTTATATCTTTTTGGTCAACATTTTTCGCTCTAAGGCGCTTTATGAGGGTCACTGTCTTGTAAAAATCTTTTTTTGTTGATGCCTCGGCTTCTGCAAATAAAGAAAGTAATTTGAGTTAAATGTTAAATGTACTCATTTCAAAGATATTTTTTAAGAATAACATTGTTTCGTACAAATAAAAAAATAATTTTATCTATCAGCAACTGTTTCTGTGGGCAGATCGGCAGATGTATATTGAAGAAAACATGAAACACATCCACTTCTAGTTTGCTTATGATTATGACTTGGTTTTGACTATCATGACTAATATATTATATTATCTAATTAAATTTGGATATTTTTATTCATATAGCTCACACATATATGATTGTAAACATTTAGGTACATATTTATTTCTTGAAACTACTCACCTTTGAAAAACGCTTGTACCTTTCTTCGAGAAATTCTTTTTTTTACTTCTGGGAGGTGGAGCATACATATTTGCAGTATCTGTAGACAATTTAATCATTTACTAATATAGTACTATAAAACATGTTATTCAGTTTGTTTTTTATGGAAATTAAACAAATCAAATAATATAACAAAAGACACATATAGAAGATATTTTAATTGATACATACCATTATTTGATAATGGCTTGATGCTCTGCAAAATGTCTTCCTCACACACCCGGCTCGTGGATGGAATAGCTGTAACATAAAAATTATGTTAATATTTCTTAGGTACATTGTATGACTGCCAAAATTATATCATAACGAGTTGCAAAAAACTCACCATTAATCAATTCCCTTGAATAGGTTTTGGTTGTTGTTGTCACCTTCCCAACTGGGGAATAAAAAACAGATTCTTTCATCGCATCTACAGAAACTTTGTATCAGTTAAATTATATTATCAAACTTACAAAAATAAATACCTTTATTTTGCTGAAGAGCTGTTACCTGTGCGGGTACCATAGTGGGAAACAAAAAATCAGATCCCTCCTTTGGATTGTAATCTAAAAAAACACTCTAATATGTATAATAACATTCAATAAATAGGTATATGTACAAAAAAATTTACTTACCAGGCAAAAACAGGGATGGCAAAGAAAACCTTTTCAATACCATGCCCTCGCCTTTTTCTACTCTAACAAAGCAGTCCTGGCCAAAGTGACGAGGGCATATTCTCCAATTTTTGTGCCCTGTTAAATCCAAAAAGAGGTTTCCACTTCTCTCCAGCCAAACCGAACGTTGTTCTTCATGGCTCGGAAGTTTAAAGCTGTATAAAAGAGTAACTACTTCAATATTTTGTCACTTTTCAGTTAATTGAACATGTTTTATATTATTAAAAAAAACTTACCGGGTGCACCTCACAGTACCTACAGTCCTCAACTATACATTTTGTTGCCATTGTCTATATATAAAAAAGTCCACACTAAACTAAACTAACACACCGACCTAAACAAAATATTATATATATACAATAACTTGAAAAATTTACTACTAAGGCACAAAATTAACAAAATCGCCTACAACGTAGATAATTTAGACTGGACAGGACACGTCTACAAACAAGTGGTTATTAGGTTAAGTTAAACAGTCGAAGTGGGTGGAAGTATCTTTCAACGGCGTTACAGTTCTCTTCATGTTCTCATTAAATCCGCAATTTTAGTATATTTCCGACCCCCTAGGTGGCGGTACCCTCGCTCGTTCGGAGATTCCCTACCCTGATTCCCACTTCAAAATATCAAGATTTGTAGACATTTAGAAATGCATTTAAGTTTTGTTGTGGATGTGAGCATCATGAATCTTAATTTGGTATTACACTAGGTGCATCATTTTAACATAGAAAAGGTATAACTATTGCTAGACCCAAAAAGGTTTTAGTGATAATGGTATCTTATTTATGGATCAGCTTGCAATACTTTTATTGGATTATTTACTTCAGAAAATGTAGCAGGCATACCTACCTATACACTAATCTATTTTTGATAGTCATATGATGGGAGTTCAAAGGAAAATATGTACAGCACTTTCATTTTAAGTACCGAAGTCAAAAAAATCACCCCAATGTATGCCAAAAATCTGGCTTATCATTGTTAACTTGAACAATAGTTGAAATAGATACAAAATTATGATTTCTCAATAGATTTCTCAAACTCAAAAACACTAAGTTTCATATTTTAATGAATAAAATACCACCCTGTCTGGGTAAACAAAATTGCGTTTTTTGGTTGTAGCTGGGAATTGAATATTAATATTTATTTTCAATGCCTTTGTACTTGATATACCTAGATTAAAACAGTGTTTTTCAACCTGGGTGGGTCGCGAGAGGTCGCGCCGTTGATGAAAATGCCAACTTGCACAATTACGAGGTAGAAAATGGAATCAAACACTTAGTTATATGTTTATATCAGATTGCAAATAATGCAAATTCCTAAAATTTTTGTAAGTACCTATTACGTATTTTTAACATACATGAAAAAAAGGGTTGGGTATCGCGAAATATTTTTTGATACTAGGGGGGTCGTGTCTTGAAAAATAATGAAAAACACTGGATTAGAATAATGAAGTAATATTGCTATACTATCTCTACTGAATGTTTTACTGCTGCTTCACCAATCGGGGTATATTCTCCTCACAGCATGTGCATTTGTTTATGTTGGTACCTTTCATCAACATAGGTATATAAACTATTTTCAATTATTTCATACCTCTTCAGTTCTTGAATATCTTAGCATAGTAGAGTAAACAAATGTATAGATGAATATTTTAAATATTTTTTGCAATAAGTCAATTTATTAACTTGCATTTTTGGAAAACCCCCATCCTACAAATTGAAAAAATACCTATATTAGTTTATTTATAATTACAGACCTAGAAAGGTCAAAATACCTAGACTCCAATCTTTATTAATTAAATCCACCAGAAACTTTGTAGCAATTAACATAGACCATAGATACAACTGGATCAATGACTTCTTCAGTGGTAATCAAATAGAAATATTTGAAGCAGTAAAAGGTACAGTAGTTGTTCCACTGTAAAAATATAAGGTCTGAAAACATGTGTCCCAGTTAGCTACATAAGATTGCACATAAGGCATTTGTGAAGTGGAAATAAGAACATTTGGTTGAGGAAATGAGTATAAATTAACCACTGAATATTTTCAATTTTTTAGGTTGATATTTTAAATCCCAAATTCTATTCTACCATTACCAAAGACCAGCTGAAGAAAATTCTCAAAAGTGATAACAAAGTTGATATTCCTCTATTTTCAGAAAGGTTAGAATGTTTACAAGAAGTTGGTAATGTATTATTGGAAAAATTTGATGGTTCATTCGAAAATGTAGTTGAAAAAGCCAATCACAGTGCTAAAACTTTGCTAAACTTGGTTGTGAAAAATTTTAAGTGTTTTAAAGATGAAGCAGATTTTCATGGTGAAGGTGTTTCATTATACAAACGAGCACAAATTTTAGTTGGAGATATTTGGGCATGTTATAAGAATGAAGGTAAATTACTAGATAACAAAATTTATTACAAATACTTACAGTCAAAACAGAAATTCAATTCAGAATTCAATATACTTCACTATGTGAAAATATTGGAACAAAATGTATGGAAAGAATATTAAAAAAAGAAGACACCACCACTTATCTGTTAAAAATAGTGAAGATTAGATGAATGTACACTCATTAATAACATATTGAACAAGTATTTTTATTGAAATGAAAAAATTTTACCATTAAAAAAGGGCGAAAAAGACATGCAAGATGAAATCAAGTATACTTTGGCAAGTTTATCTGAAACCGTGAAAGGAATGCAGTCGAAACATTCGACATTGCCATGTTTAACTATGAAAAAATAGAAGAACTGATTATGTAGTGATAATAATTATAAATGGGTCTTTTTATTATTAACAATATTAAAAATATGATTGAACGTTCATTTTATAATGTGCTTGTTTCGTTGGATTTATTCTATTAACATTATTTTCCAATTTATGAATATTAAAAGAGAACACTTTTCCAAATTTGTTATGGGATTCTCAAAGCTCTGGCAACGTTGTACGAAAACCATAATGACCACACCCTCCGATTACATAATTGGTGATTTTTATCGACCAGCTGACTTCTTATTGGCAAGCGCGTGCGTATGTTCTTCCCTCTCACTTCGTCAATTGACTGATATTGATTTATCCAGTGGTGTTCGTATTGTCAGTTACCTTTGTAATTTCAATTTTACTTGGTAAAATAGTACGCCGTACGCCATTTGTACGTTTGACAGATATACGCCATGTTTTTCCTCCCCTCTTACCGACGCCCCGTAGCTACAGATAAACTTGCCAAACTATAGGTAGTCATAAATAGACCAAATAATTTTGGTAAGCTGGCTGATGGAAATTTGTTCCACAAAATTGGAAAACTCAATTAAATACTATTATTCACTGCTTGATGGCTTCATTGCTCTTTCTACAACCGCTTTCCTTCATCTATACTTGGATTTACTGGGATACCATTGTAGCATTCTTCACCCGAACAAAATCACAATCATTTTTAGTATTCAGAATTTTTTTAATTAATTCTGCTTTATATTCACCTGAGAACGTCCATGACAACACAACCACCATCTTAATTGAATGCAATTATGAGCTTCTACCGTTGGATGCACTAATGATGCTCCATCAAATAATTTTTCATTAATTGCACTGGTAACAGAGATTACCAGGTTACTTGGTCATATTCATAGAAATTGCCCGAAACTATCATACTGCCGCCTTTTAAACAATAATTCATCACAAATTGTGTGTGTACGACAAGTTCAGAACCAGTTGGTCCCCTTTTCACAAAAAAAATGATCCAAATGTCTTTTCCAAGCATTCAAATTTTTATCTCATAACTTTCTTTGGTAGGTACTCCATGTTAATAAAGAGAGGCGTTCTCGTTGCATGTATTCTTACAAAATTACGATAGATTATGAAGATCTTTAAAATCGCCTGTTGCTAGGAATGGTATAACGGTTGTAAATTTTGCAGACTACAACTTATCGGTTTCATGTATCTCACTTCTCTTTCCACTACCAGTTTACCGTCTCCTATTATTGTGATAGTTAATCCTTCTGGCACAAAGTATATCGTACCATTTCTTTAACACCACATATATTTTTCATTTCCTTTTAGCTAGTTTATTGTTTCCGCCGATCCCTCTCCACATATTCACACCTAGTATAATATATAGATAAGATATATATGGGGCTTATGTTCTTCTAGGAGCCTCTCCACTATGACCCTTGCAGATCTATTGTGTTCCCTACTGTCATTCTAGAGTTCCTTGTCTAGACCTGTCCTGATTACTTGACTTCAAATGACAAACCTCAGGTCCTCCATATACTGGGAGGGTTGTGGTCTTTCCTCTCTTATCATTAAAAACCTTAACCTAGTCAGGCCTTCGCAGTAGTACAGTATGTGTAGCAGGGTTTCCTCATCTTCTTGGCCAAACCTGCATATGGTTGTGTCTGCTAATCCAATGTTATTCATGTGTATGTTAAGTCTACAATGCCCTGTCAGTAGCCCAACCAAGATCCTGATTGTTTTCCTATTCTGGCTCAGTAGATACTCCGTGAATTTTGGAGAGGGTTCCTTGATAAACTCTTTGACCTACCTCATTCCTGGCGCCCTGTTCCACCATTCTCGATATTGATTTTATCTCCAAGTACTGCTATTTGATTTTTTTTTTTGAAGCGCTTTCGCTATGCCACAGAAAGGTTCTGTGCCAATGGAAGCACTTCAGACCTAGTAACACAAGCTGATATCCGAAATATTCAATAATTTTAGCATCAGTCTTGAATTTTTTTCATAACAATTCACTTTCAGCCATTTGCACCGGTCTTGGTTAAGTTTTAATTACTAGTTAAATTAAAATGTTCCTTGCACCATGACATTTATTCTTGAGTTAACGCTATAATTGATAGTTAAATCTAATCCACAGATAAGATAGGGTTTAAGATATATAATTATCAATTAAAGTTATGTCAATATGACAATCAACTGAAGTACTTGGCGAATTTGCGAGATAAATTCCCATTTAAATAAAATATGGATTTAATGAATTTTGAAAAATATGAAGATGACCTGGAAATCTTGGAAGATATCGAGAGGGAAAATTACTTTTAAACAACAACTTTTAGAAAAAGATTTCTTTCTTTTTATTTGTGTAAAATCGTTTTGAAACATCTATAGATCTGTAGCTATCTGATTGAGCATTAAACTCCCCCTCAATCTTTGTCCAGGCCTGTCCCTTATCCTTCCAGCTTAACGCACCTGTTTCCTTGCATTCTATTATGTGCTTGTAGGTAGGTACTTTCTTATTAAATTCAAGCACATTATTTTCTCATTTTGAAAGAAATTTGTTGATCTTTTTCTCTTTCCGCTCATTTTGAAAACTCCTACCTTTTGTTTGGATAATTTTACAAATATAAATATCTAATAGTTGTCATATTTGACACCACTAATACCAACAAAATTGCTGTTTATTAAATTATTCCTAAATGTCAAGATACCAACTTGCACCTAACAAATAATTTACTAACCAGTACCTTAACCACAAATGGTGCAAAACACTTCACTTTTAATCAATGGTTAAAGTTAATCATGAGTTACTAAAGCCAAAAGATAACTGCAACCGGTGCAAACAGCAGTTTGCGAATTAAAACTTCAATTTTGTTTAAGGTATTGGATACTTTGAAGATATAGAAGAAATAACAGCATTTGCCGATTACAGAGTACCTCAAACGTTACTTTGGTATGGCGTTCTAGAATACCATGACGACCTATTAGCTTACTTGGATGATAATGTGATTATCAAAAATGGAGATGATGAGGAAGTGGAAATTCGTGGTTGTACTATACATGCGATCGAACTTTTGAAAGAATATGTGGATACAAAATTGAACAAAAAGAATAGTGTAAATTCTATTTTGATTGATCACTTTCTGTGGGATTTTAGGAGAAAACATGCAAAAGAAATTGAGGAAAAAAATTTGCCATTCCATAAAACATTTTCCATCTATTATTAATCAGTAAGAAAAATCATTCCTGTTACATTTTATGGTATTATTAAGCCAAGCAATATAAAATCAAACTAGTGAGTTTTTGACAAAAATTCTAGTTGAAAACGGACTGTGCCATCTATTGAAAGACATTATGTAGTATGAAACTGATATATTTTCGTCTCGCTAATGTTGTACACGAAATTGTTATAAACATTTGAGATAAAAAACGCTCTTTTTCGGTTTTTATTGATAACACGAAAGTAATCATAATGGTGTGTGTCAAAGGATGAATATATGTAGTATGTATGTATGTATGTATGTAGATAGTAAAAATACAAATGAAACGCACTTTTCAGCGAAGTGATTGGATAATTAGAATCTAAGTAAATTTGGCAAAACTGGAAAATTCGTAATTTTTTCAGAAATTCATATCTTCGGCGTTTTTCAAGTTATAAGGTTTGTTCCCGTAGCAAGTTCCTAACTGTTATGGACATATTGAGTCTGCGCAGTATCAGAGTTCAGGCTCTGCTGGAACGCTACGGGAACTTGCTACGGGAACAAACCTGTAGTATCACCATAGATTGGCATAGATAAAGGAGTATCACGCTGATATTGTAAGACTCCATTTCACATAAAAAGAAGTCACGTGAGGTTTTCCAACTGTCAAAATTGATCTGGTTTATCTATGTCGTATACGCATCGTAACGACCGTTTAATGCCATTGGCTTTACAAACAATGTTTCATGCCGACAATTATTTTTTTATTGACATGTAAGGCTGTGTAATCTTGCACAAATCGAAAATATAGGCTGAATCGTCCGATTTAAATTTTGAAAACGGCTTCTGGAAGTAGAAGTCGAAAGCTACAATTTGTGTATCTCACATTTTCATACAAGTTTGGAAGTTTGGAAAAATGCTTCTGTACATGGCGCGTCGAGGGAAAATTCTCGGCACTCGCTTCTCGATACTCCCTCCAGTACTGCCTCGGTGCGTCTCGCGACGAATTTTTCTTTTGGCAGCTCAAAATACAAGTTATTTGCTATCATTTCCCTCAATATTAATGTAGATACGAATTTTTGAAAAAAAGTCCATTTTGAGCGCTTTTCCTGCTTTTCTCGGCGAAAAATGCTCGGATTGGATCTTTCTAAAAACCATTTGGTAGGTTTTTGCATTCTCTACAAACGGTGCTTCATGATTAACGCGATTTATCCAGTACTTTTTATTATATTTGCAAAAAAACGAAGAAAGGACCTTTTTTGTTAATAATTATTGTGGAAACAAATTTCACAAGTAGAAAATTTGGCTGGTTTTCGGATTTTAGTAATCTACAGGGTATCCCTGAAGTCATGGTGCAAGCAGTTTTCTGTTAAACTTTATAACAAAAATACCCTTGATTTCTACTATAATGACTTGCCTATTATTCATTTCATAGCCTCTTCGAATTTGGCTGAATACGATCCTGATGATTTTATTTATCAAATTTAAGGTTAGCTATATGTCAAAATAGCAAATAAAACAAACGACATACCCAAAACCCGGATATACGTCACAAACGAAGGCGCACACCAAGAAGGTTATTATACAGTAGGGTGGAATGAAAAATGATATTTTTGAATTTTTGAATGTAATAGTGATGAAAAGTTGCATATTGCCTTTGAAAAGAAACTGTTAAAATTTGATTTTGATATGAATATTTTTCGAGGTGCCGCAAATCAGTTAAAACTATAAAGATTTTTTTTATATACCAAAAAATTATTTTCGTCGTAATTTTTAAATGTAATAGTGATAAAAAGTTGAATAATGCCTTTCAAGAGACCCAGTTAAAATGTGGTTGGATTAATAATATATTCTGAGGTGCCGCAAAGCTGTAGAAAATAAGTATTTTTAGGCAAATTTAACCATATTTGAACATTTTTTTCTTATATTTTAAAATATATTTCAACTTTATAATTATGCATCGTCTTTTTATACTGTTCAATTTAAACAATTTATAATGTTATCTGATGAAAGGAAACACGTAAGAGAGCTAGGTCTTCGCAGACTTCTGAAGGCAAGATCAGACAACTTAAATGGTGTAAGAAAATTTGTGACCCCCAATTTCAATTTCCAGGCTCAAGACTTCATTGTTATGATTGATTGGTTGGACTTAACAATCACAGAGCCTCCGATGATCAAACACATAACTGATTAGGCTTCAAAAGGGTAGATCAATGAGGCAAAAGAACATGGTTGCCGAATTCAGTCGATAGACTTTCCTCGTTTTCCCTGCCACACTCAAGCCGTGGAAAAAGTAATAAAATTTGTAACAGAGTCATCACTAAGTGTCTGCGGTCCTGAAGCAAGAGACGGCTTCGTTAAAGCAAGAATTGAATCACAGAAGATGATGCCTAAATTTGAGACCGAAAACCAGTCCTTGATTGCGAAGAATTGAAGAAGTTTATAACAGAAGAAAATTGAAAGTACTGAAATAAAATGAAACTAATTTGATCTATTTCATGTCTAATTTCCTTCAATGAATTTTATCTCAGCATCAATTTTTATGTATATTTCCATAAAATATAGAAGAGTTTATGAAATGTTTTGTAGCATGCGCTTCTTATCCATGTCTAAAATCTCTATAAAGCTGAAAAACTACAATTATTTTAAATATATTACGTTACAATAAAATTAGTATTCCTCCATAATTTAGTTTTAAATATTGTTATTTAAAAGCTATTATTGAGCACCATTGTAGGTTAAGTTATTGATATCGAGTTTTCTAAGGTGAGTTTTCTGTTCTGATATTAAATTCTCATTTATTTGACGTTTTTGGATAAATCATCAATATAGCAATTACAAATATAATAAATATGTCACTACTAATCCTTATGCCTTTACTTTTCTTACGAAGGAAACTGTTATTTGAAAATATATAAAAAAAAAAGAATGGGCAGATTTTTTTTTCAATTTATTAGAAAATTTTTTATTACCAAAAAAAAACTTATTTTTAGGGCTATTGCGGCACCTCAAGATATAGATATAAAAAAAATTAAAATTTGAAGTGTTGCTTGTGATACAAAGACGCAAGTTTTGAATGCTATTAGAATGTTTTACGGTAAAAAAATATTTTGCCCTATAACTTCATTCCACCCTATTATACAGTGCTATTCAAAAGTCCCTCCCCCCCCTCGTATCTTTTGAACCGCTACACTTACTTTAATAAAACTTGGAGGGTGAAAATAAAGAGTTGTAAACTTCTCTACGAATGGTAACAGGTGACGTAATAGTAATAGATGACGTCACAGTGCCGCTCTGACCAATAATTTTAAATAGGACCTTATGGCAAGTGATATCTCGTTTGAAAGGCATTGACATTGGCTACATAGCCATATTAATTTTGTTTCGGTTTAAACTAATTTTGACGGGTGAATTAAATAAATACCAAAATTATTGAAATTATTTTTTTAAATTTAATTAATCAAATATCAACAATGGATTCTTATTGCAAGTGTTCGAAATGTGCTCCGGGTATGTTGTTCACGAAAGGTGTGAGGATTTGTGTCACTCCAATACCTTACATTTTTTGTATTCACATTTCCATTGAGGCAAAAAGTACTTTCGTCACTAAAACAAATTGTTTTTGTGTAATGTGGGTTTTGACTAATTTTATTTGTCTCACAGAATTCGAGTCTTCTGTCGGGGTCGTCATCCGAAAGGTAGTGCACCATTTTTAACTTGTATGGATGAAATTTATTTTTAGCCAATACTCTTTGTACTGTACTTTTACCTCACGGATAGACGCAACTTTAGTTGAAGAGGAAGTAGGGTTTAGTACCATTTCAGCAACTATATCAATTTTTTATCTTTTAAATGTTGGTCGACCAGATCGTTTGGCATCTTGAACACTACCTGTTGCTTCAAACTTGTGAAGAAGCTCCCTCAAATAAGTTCTCGAGATGGGGGCGATCTGGGTATCTCTCATTAAATAAATGTTCCGCTTCATGGAGATTCTTTTTAGATTCACCAATTATTAAGATAGCTGCTACTTTGTCGGCTTGAGTACGTACCATTTAGCCTATGTAAACTCTTAAACGTCTCGTTAAACAATAATAAAATTAAATATTTAAGCTATTTGGAAAAACTTCGCAAAGCAACAAATACTATTAAATTAAAAACGTCAATTTCTTTGACAACTAACTAGAGGCGCACTGAAAAATCTTCAATATTTAAATGTGAAATAATAATTTTGGTATTTATTTAATTTATCCATCAAAATTAGTTTAAACCCAAACAAAATTAATATGGCTATGTAGCCAATGTCAATGCCTTTCAAACGAGATATCACTTGCCATAAGGACCTATTTAAAATTATTGGCCAGAGTGGCACTGTGACGTCATCTGTTACTATCTCTTCACCTGTTACCATTCGTAGAGAAGTTTACAACACTTTATTTTCACCCTCAAAATTTTATTAATGTAAGTGTAGCCGTTCAAAAGATACGAGAGGGGGAGGGGACTTTTGAATAGCACTGTATGGACTGTATAAGAAGCAGATCCGTTTCTATTAAATTCAATATACAAATAATTATAACAAAGAATTAAATATCATTACCAAGAATCTTGTGAATACATTGTTTTTATCTAGACTTTATGGAGTATTTTTATTATATGCTCTTTGACTGTTTAATGCTGATACAATGTTTTTTAATGAATGATCCCTAATATTTTCAATTGATAGATCTCCAAGGTAAGTAAAACAATCGAATTGATTCCTTTTTATCTCTCGGAAATACTTGATAGTACAATTTTTCAGTTTATTGTCTATTGAAGTTTTATTATAGTCGTTATTGAAAGCTATTTAATTCTTTGTTATAATAAAATTATTGGTACCTATATTGATTTTAATAGAAACGATTCAGCTTTATACCTGTATCATAAATAATCTCTTAACAATACCTAGGCTGTTTACAAGTAATTATTTTTCCTAATTAGAGATTATGAGGGTATCATAATATATTTTCGAAAGGACTCCTTTTAGCTTTATGACAATAAAATAAGTTCATTCATTCATCCAAAAGAATTGGAAGGGGAACGTATACTATTCTCGATTTGTTTCTTTTTCCATATTTTTATTTGGATACTTTGCATTCATTGTGGATCCTCCATTCAATATTCTTTTAAAATTTAGCTTTAGCTATATAACAATCCTTACATATTCCCACAATTTCATTGAAAATCAGTATTTTTTTTATTTTTCATTGTAAATACTCGTACATATATAAAATTTTTCTTACCTCAACTGTTATACTTATATCTGATATACAAGTGCGTGTTTTTTAAGCTACTTCAATTTTTGAAGAAAGCAATAAAACTTTTTGTCAACTGTTTGAGCTAAATACTTAACTGATTTTAAGCATTTGAACAGTTTTGGATTCCGAAAAATAATGTCTATGCTTTGATGGGATTGATTTTTTCAATTTTAACTATAGTCGAGCGGATAAAGCAAAAAAGTTCGGAATTTTTTCCCTAAAGACGGATCGGAATGCGTTTTTTTGCATTCGCTTCGGAAAATTATTTGTAAAAATGTACCTACTTTGTTCCCATTACAAATCGGGAATTGCATCGCTGCAGTCAAAAATGCATGCCAAAAATGCATCTTTTGGGAGGCCTCTGTAAATAAGAGTCAGATCTGGCTCAAATCGGGTACCCGTCTCCGAGGGTTTTCCAAATAAAATCGAAAAAGGTGGACCGAAAATCGTTATAAGGGGTTTTTGGGCCGTTCGAGGCCAGGGTACAGTGCACCAGGTGTTCAGGGAGTCGTTTCCCGCGCCAAATTCTGATTAAGCGGCCCAAAAAACCCCTCATAACGTTTTTCGGTTCACCTTTTTCGATTTTGTTTCGAAAACCCTCGGAGACGATGTTCAAGCGCAGGTTGCGGTGCACCAGGTAGTGGGAATGTCGTTTTCGACGTGAAATCGTGATTTCACGCCTCAAAAAATATGCCTCCAATAATTTCCGGGCTGTTTTTGTCGATATTGTCGAGGTTCGGGGCCACCAGGTGTCCGGGGGGTATTCGCCGATGCCATATTTGAATTCAGCCGCCCGAAAAACCCCCGGGCGCGGAGTTTTTTTTCGTTCCCCTCGTGATTTCTTGGAGAGTCCCACGGAGACGAGGTTCATTGGCGTTCTTGAGCCCAAGGTGTCCGGGGGGTCAATTTCAACATCATAATCGTGATCAGCGACCTCGAAAACCCCCGGGTACCCGATTTGAGCCAGTTCTGACTCTTATTTACAGAGGCCTCCCAAAAGATGCATTTTTGGCATGCATTTTTGACTGCAGCGATGCAATTCTCGATTTGTAATGGGAACAAAGTAGGTACATTTTTTACAAATAATTTTCCGAGGCGAATGCAAAAACCGCATTCCGATCTGTCTTTAGGGAAAAAATTCCGAACTTTGAGCCTTTTTTGTGTTTTATCCGCTCGACTACTATAACTAATTCGGATTTAAAATATACCTGTGAATTCAAAAGAATTTCAATCGACATAGGTTGAAAATTGAGCTCAAAAAATGTACAGCGAGTTTTAGTAGTTCAAGATATTATTCGATACGATACGAGCTTTGGATATTTGGATAATAATTTCTGAGTAGGGATTGCAACCCCGCAAAACGCTGCTGGAGCAAGCATATTCAAAGCGCGGATCCTGCAAATTGAAAATTTGGCGCTAAAACTTTCGCGTAAATCACGTGGAGCGCGACGTTGCCGC
>CAJUYH010007053.1:0-18494 GCA_910591685.1 Galerucella tenella
GGCCTGCTCACTTGAGTATTTGGAAATCTAGATTTATATTATTCAATTTTTCAGCTGTATAATGAAAGCCAGTGTTATAATAAGTGTCATTATGGAACTGAAGATTAGCATATTTTATAATTAACAACTTATAGTATATGAATACTGTCTCATATCATTTCATATCTATCAGATTTTTTTGGCCCGAATAAAATTCATGTGTAGGTACTAGCAAATTAGCACATAAACACTGTTAAATACTTCGCAGTTGATTTTAAAACGCACTTACAGTCAATGAAGTTATTTTTTTGGATAAAAAGTGTTTTGCGTTGTAATTTGATCTACGCACTTAATTTCATTCGTTGATTTACATACAACGCGGAAATTTCTATTAACATATAAACGAATCTATGACCAGCATCCTAATTTTGGGAAAATGTATTTATGAAACTTGATTAAACTGAACTATGACTTTGCCACATAAAACATTCAGTAGATTTGTGTAGTCGGTTAATTATGAAGTGCATCGATAAAATTTGAATGCGGCATGAATATTGATGTACGAATTTGTTTACTTTTATTCTTCGAAATAATAAAATATTAAAAGTAACATTTATTTGAAGTGGAAAAAATAGTACCATTATTCAGTCCAAGCAATATAGAGTTGGTTTTGAGCATTGTTCCCTTCCTGGTGACTGATTTTGCTTGACCACAGGATAACATTTATGTGGAATAAGATGCACTCATTCCGATCGGTATGGGACTGTAATTTTAGGGAAAATAACGTTTTTCGTGCATATATTTCCACCCTATACCTATATTACCCTATAATTAGGAAGCACGTCAGTTAGTATATTGAACGTGGACCGGCGAGCTTTGGTGATAGCTATCAAACAATGCCAAAGAAATGTGTGACATGGTGTTACGTTCGTCATTGATTGTCATATAAAACACTCAGCTCACAAATTTTGAAACAGCTCTGCATTTGATTCATTTTTTCAAGCGAATTTTCATGTTGAAGAAGTTGAACATTGTGTTTATATAAAGCATTAACAGCAACAGAGAAAATGAACATTACTTATATTTTTTTTAATTAAAGCTTTTTACTATTTTGTTTATCAGTCATATAACAAATTATGAATTCTTATAAAAGGAGATATTTTAAAACGTTACACAAACATGCTGGACCTATTCAAATAAGGAAATAACAAAATACACCTTCTTAAACAATACAAAACAAGAAGAAAGTACCTAAATCTCAATTATCATTAATCAATATAAAAATCACAAAATTATAAATGCTCACAAATTACGCAGAAAGACAAATTGAAATAATTGGTTTGAATTTGTTAATTGAATGTCGATAGTACGATTCATGATAGGTCCTCGGAATGAAATTTTTATTTTGAGTTAAAGGTATCTTGCCTGTGTTTGCTAGTGTCGATCCAATAGAAAATAATATCGATTGGTTTCCAGACCGTCGCGAATTACGCACAAAAACTTTAAGATAATTTCATTTCAATGCCATTTCACTTGGTTCCTTTCCTCGTTTACATTAAAATTTTGACCCCACTGTTCTTGAAGTAGTTTAAGATCAACAAGTTTATCGTGGGTCATGTTAATAACTTTTTAAGGTTGCCCAGTCTTTTAAGCTATATAAAATAAGGTGACATATTGATTCGGGACATAGATAGGTCCAGATGAACTGGAACTGCTTGCAGAAGGACTACTTCGCTGACTCGTGGCTACACTGTGCAGTAAACTGAAAACTCCTGTTGACCCAGGAATAAAATGAGGATCGCAGTCGAAATCGTCAAAATCACTCTGATCACTGTGCAGAGGTGAAATGTACAATTTTCTTTGGTTGGATTCAATATTTTGTTCGTTGATGTTGTTTTCCTTGTCCTTCTCATCGATGGATGTAGTTTTGGTCGCTATATGATCTACTAGAAGCCGCCTACCGGTCATACTACGAATAAAATGTATTTATGAAGTGAACCAGAAAATTTTTGTCACCTATAATATGGTAACTGAAAATTATTTTTTAAATCATAGAGGAATATTTTTATTTTGACTTTAACCCAACAGTTTGAACGTGTGATTTCAGTTACTATCAGTAACAAAAATATACTCTCCTTTAAAAAAACTGTATTAACTCTAAGACTAGTTACTAAACCAACAAGAGGGGTGTTAGTTAAAATATTACTTGAAATCGATGTTTTGTTAATGTACAATAGTGTAACAACTCGAAATATACCAAGTTCATACTTAGGTTCAAATCAGCAATAATGTATCAGTAGTAAATGATACTTAAATTTTCACATACCTGATCAGTCAATACCGTTGCAATTTGAAATGATGCGGTCTAAACCAATGTCTAAACGCAGAGCGACACGCGCTCACCACTCGAATTTAAGCCCCAACTAAAGATGATGCATTGTTGTACGGGGGGAAATACAGTCAGTCAACCATGATGAGTGACTTGTATCTCCATCTCTTGGTTGTTTCTTGGACTTTTCAAACGACGGTTTTATTGACGCGTAGGGAATTGAGTTTAACGTTTGATAAATGAGTTATCTCATATTTATCCTATTTTGAGTTGATACAGTCACGTAACAGCAGTGAGATATGTGTATTTTTGTTGATAACATCACAGTAATCTATTTATTTACATAATTGGAATACAAACAGGCTTGATTATCAATTTGCTACTTGTAACTTCACTCCCTCACATTGTTCCTATTATGATTAGTGGGGGCCATATAAAATGTATGTCCTGAAGTTCAGATACAAGCTGCATCTTTTGTTGAATGAATTATTCTAGCGCCAGACGTGGAGAGGAGTGAATGTAACGTATTAAATCCGCTCCGCGTCGTTCGAGTCAACTGCAGTCGCGTGCGGAAAAGTATCACATTCCGCAATTGTTGGGAAAATAACTATTCCATGACAGATTCAGGCGAACAAAGAAGAAACCAGAGCAGAGAAATTAAAAAGTGAGATTTTCGATTGGGTCAATTTCACAGAAACCGTTGAGATGGAAATTGACAAATTCATACATTGGGAAAAAGTGACAATGGCATATAACTATTCATAGAAATTGTAAAAAAAGCATCCAAGAAAAACATAGGGACAAAAAAACAGCAAGGTTTTTCCTTGAAATATGTAGATAACAGTCCTGACAAAAATTCATCACCACGATTGATAGTTCGACACCAGTCAGCACCGCATGGCAAAATTTCAGAAACGTTAAAGAAAAACCCAATTCCACAAGATCCCATTTCCAACAGCAATGACATTATTTTGACAGAAAACAAATAGTTGAGACACTATCAGCTCATTATCAGATGAATTCAAGTATCGAGATTAACACTCCCAAATTAAAAAGGTATGAGAACAAAACCGAACGTAGTACATTATATCTGGAAGATCACAAAAACACATACCTTAGCATATATTTCACTATAGAAGAACCAACGTTCCCTGGTCGTCTGTGGTCATGTCTCGCGGACCAGAGGGATGGGGGGGGTCTTGACTTGACTGTCCGGACCAAGAGGAGACAACCTCATCAAAAATCCTGAATCCTTCGGTGGGATGACCAGGCCTACAGGATGCGTGGTCGAACAGAAGATCGGCACCTACTAGTCATCACCTTGGGGAAATGGGCGAAACCCCATTGTAGGTAGCCTTACCTCCGCATGCGGGGCTCTGCAGAGGTGGACAAAAACTTCCCTTGCTACTCGTGGGATCTACATGGATCCATTAAGTGATAGAGAAGGGGGGAGGGCTCAGGAGAAAGGGACCTCGGAGGAGACTCTAGTGATGGGCGACCTCTATAGGACCCTTACGAAAGAGGCTCCTGAGAGGTGCCCTGAAACCGGGCCCCACGAAGAAGACGTTCAGATGATGGGAGCGGTGAGGGCCCAGGCAATGCCAGGAACAACTGCCCCATCACCTGAAAGACTGAAGATGCATCGCAAGTCTATTTGCGGTGCCGAGAAACGAAGGAGGAGAGTCGCAAGGGCGACAGAAGGGATACCGAAAGGTGGCCCAACTGGCCCTTGCAAAGAGGTGACGCCAGCACCGCCCAGCCGGGACATGCATGATAGTGCTGGTCCCAGCGGGGTCAAGCTTGACGTCACCAAAGGGGAAGCTAAGAGGCCTCGGGTGCACAACACGCCACCAGAGGCCAGGCAAGCTCCAAAGAAGGTGTGCACGGTCCCTGGTGAGCACAAGTCGTACGGGGAAGCTGCAAGCAGCGACCTCAAGGTGGCCATCATCCGCGATGGCTACCCAGACAATCTGCTCACCAAGGAGCAGTACGCGCATATCCTCACGCAACTGCATGAGGATATTATGTACAGGACTGGCGCCTCATTTGTGCCGAGCTTTGAGGGACACTCGTTTGCCCGGGGAGCCGTTATGGTGACCTGTGCGGATGGGGGTCTCTGGCTTGGCTCGAAGAGGCTATAGGTAAAATTAAGAACGAGGGACTGGCGCTCAAAATCATTGAGCAGTCGGCCCTCGAACAGCTTAAGGAGGCAATGATTTGGGTGCCAGCGCCGATCGAGTCTCCTCCCCAAGAGGTCCTCAGGAGGATCCGAATTGGTAATCCGACCCTGAGGACTGAAGGGTGGGTGATTCGGGCCTCCCGATGGAATGCTGCCTTTTTGAGGCAGAACATTGTATTGGGGCTCGATCCTCGATCGGTGGTGGCACTCAACCATACGAAGGGGGAAATCCGGTCAATAGTATTAATTTAAATAACATTTCCTGAGATTTGGAAAATCGAAATATTAATATTCCAAACAATACCAACGGCACTTTCCATTTTAATTTATAAATTTGACATTGTTAAATATTGTTCGAATAAAAGTTTTGACGTTACAAACTACTCCTGTCAGATCAATAATAAGGAAATTGTCATATAGACATGATTTAGACCATAGATTTAGACTTCGTTTCTCGAGTTGTTGATGTTGCCACGGTAACTTTAAAACACGCACGTTTTTTAATGATCGACTTAAGCACGCTGAGACGTGCTTTAAATAGGTAAAATGGTTTACCAATAAAAAAAATATTCATCTAAAAAAGATTAACGATCACATTATTTTAGAGGGAGGAAAGTCAGGGCGAGAAGTGATCGATGAGGGCGGGAAGTAGAGGTGTGTAATATGACACTTTCTAACCTTCAATGACGTTAGTGATGACAGCATTACATATATGATTGTGAATAAAAAAATTTAAATATACTGGGTGAAAACTTTATTTATCACTAATATGACATTTACAAATTATACTCGATTGTCTACTTATTGCCTAGGTACTATTTAGGTAGGTTCACAATTGATTCATAACAATATCCTTCATATTTTCAGGTCGAAAATACCTCTTTGACAAAGAATGACAGTCAATGGACTTCATCTTCCGTTAATGTGGAAGTTGTGGACAATTTATTTGAAAATAATATGGCCAATTTAACGTGTGTTTCCAGTAGAGGCAAGTCTTACGAAGCTCAGACCACAACTACTATAAACAAAATAATGTGAAAACATAAACTTCCTTCGAATGAAAATTCCGTTTTTTATTTATTAATGCAAACATTCGTTATAGCTGATTATTTCTCCATATTGAGTCAGTAGAGCCAAGGACTGTTATACTGTGTGATGAAAATACGTGCAGTGCAATGTGTGAACGAGAAAAAAAAAGAGTTAAAATGATGATTGTACTAATAAAAGATATATGGAGCATTGTCACCGTCTTCAGTATAGTATTATCCATCCATCCCCTATTAATCAGTTAATATGTATTATCAAGTAGATAATTGGTAGGTAGTAACCAGAAGTTGTATCACGAAAAGAAATTATTTTGGTTATTTGATCTGATGAGTTGTCACAGCATATTAATCATGGGATTTTGAGCCCAGGTTTATTAATGATTAATTGAGAGTGGATTGCGTATTATTATTCCATTCGAAAACTTCAACAAACCATCACAAAATCAATTCACTATGGTTACTATGGTTACTATGGTTGCTATGGTTACTATGGTTACTATGGTTACTATGGTTACTATGGTTACTTTGGTTACTATGGTTACTATGGTTACTATGGTTACTATGGTTACTATGGTTACTATGGTTACTATGGTTACTATGGTTACTATGGTTACTATGGTTACTATGGTTACTATGGTTACTATGGTTACTATGGGTCCGCATCAGTAGGCATACACGATGTTCGTTACTGCTCTCGGGTGTTTACTGGTGTGGAGGGGGTGAAGAACCAACCCGGCGCGTCTCCAGGTGGCGGATAGGAGGGCCTCTGACGATGATCTATGTGAGGAAGAGGTTGCGGGGAAGTGGGGGCTCGTTGAGCATAAAACCTCAACTGGCAGCCCTCAACCCTGCCGCGGACCAACTTCACCTATCCCAGCTGTAGTATCGTGGCTAAGGGACTGCACATAGGGTTTACGATGCCAGGCAAATGTTCGAGGTTACCTCGGAATCACCTGTTATACCAACGTTCCCTGGTCTGTGGTCATGTCTCGCGGACCGGTGGGATGGGGGGGGTCTTGACTTGACTGTCTGGACCAAGAGGAGACAACCTTGTCAAAAATCCTGAATCCTTCGGTGGGATGACCGGGCCTATAGGATGCGTGGCCGGACAGAAGATCGGCATCTACTGGTCATCACCTTGGGGAACTGGGCGAAACCCCATTGTAGGTAGCCTTACCTCCGCATGCGGGGCTCTGCGAAGGTGGACCGAGATTTCCCCTGCTACTCGTGGGATCTATATGGACTCACCAAATCATAAAGAAGAGGGGAGGGCTCAGGAGGAAGGGACCTCTGAGGAGACTCTTGAGATGAACGACCTATATAGGGCCCTTACGAAAGAGGCTCCTGAGAGGTGCCCTGAAACCGGGTCCCCCAAACAAGTTGAAGACGTTCAGATGATGGGAGCGGTGAGGGCTCAGGCTTTGCCGGGAACAACTGCCCCATCACCTGAAAGACCGAAAAGGCACCGCAAGTCTATTTGCGGTGCCAAGAAAAGAAGAAGAAGGGCTGCAAGGGCGACAGAAGGGATACCGAAAGGTGGCCCAACTGGCCCTTGTAAAGAGGTGACATCAGCACCACCAAGCCGGGACACGCATGACAATGCTGGTCCCAACGGGGTTAAGCTTGACGTCACCAAAGGGGGAGCCAAGAGGCCTCGGGTGCATAACACGCCACCAGAGGCCAGGCAGGCTTCCAAGAAGGTATGCACGGTCCCCGGTGAGCGGAAGTCGTACGGGGAAGCTGCAAGCAGCGATTTCAAGGTGGCCATCATCCGCGATGGCTACCCAGACAATCTGCTCACCAGGGAGCAGTATGCGCATATCCTCGCGCAATTGCATGAGGATATGTACAAGACTGGCGCCTCATTTGTGCCAAGTTTTGAGGGACACTCGTTTGCTCGGGGAGCCGTTATGGTGACCTGTGCGGATGGGGGCTCTCTGGCTTGGCTCAGTAAGATCAAAAAGGAGGGACTGGCGCTCAAAGTCATTGAGCAGTCGGCCCTTGAACAACTCAAGAAGGCAATGGTATGGGTGCCAGCGCCGATCGAGTCTCCTCCCCAAGAGGTCCTCAGAAGGATCCGGATTGGTAATCCGATCCTGAGGACTGAAGGGTGGGTGATTCGGGCCCCCTTACGAAGGGGGAAATCCGGTATGGACTCGGGAAGGTTAAAATTATCTTCTCGGGAACTACGGAGACTACCCCGGAGTAATTTAACAATGGGTTAGGAGGTACCTTTATAGATTTTCGATGTCTGTTGAAGGGGCCTTGAAATTTACACAGATTAACTTGCAGCATTGCCGTGCCGCTGCAGGAGTATTCGCGCAGAGGATGGCAAAGCTGCAGACAGGCATATGCCTCATAAGAACCATGGGTGTATAAAGGTCATGTGCGAGGCTTAGGCACACCCGGGCGTAGCTTATTCTATGCAGTGAGTGAACCTAAACCCAGAGTTTGCATTTCTACGCACTCCAGTGTAAGTGCAATACTAATAAAAGAACTTTGTTTCAGGGACATAGTAGCGGTAAGAGTGGACGTCCTGGGCAGGAATGGTACTAGGCATAGCTTAGTGGTATGCTCTGCTTACCTGCCTTATGACTCACCAGAACTACCACCTACTGAGGAGTTTCGCAAGGCGGTGGAATACTGCATGGTCAGGAACCTGCCACTTCTTATTGGCTGTGATGCCAATGCGCACCTCACTATGTGGGGCAGCAAAGGCGTCAATGGCAGGGGAGTGGCTTTGCTTAACTATCTAGGTACCACTGACTTGCAACTACTCAACCGAGGGACGAAACCAACATTCCGAAATAGGATTAGGGCTGAAGTCCTGGATGTGACGCTTGCGTCAAGTACCGTTGTAAGTATGGTGAAGGACTGGCATGTTAATGATTATCCGTCATTGTCGGATCACAGTTACATTTGTTTCAGTTACAGGGTTGCTGTTGAGGAACAATCAATCAATTATTGGGACCCCAAGACTACCAACTGGGAACGGTATAAACTGGATCTCGCATGGAGGCTTGGCGGTTTCCCTAGGAACTTTAGCAACAATGATGAGATCGATTGGGCCATAGCGGAGCTGGGCTCGATCATTGTCTCGTCTTATGAGGAAAACTGCGCCGAAAAAACGAGGAAGGAGTGTAAGGGCCACAAATGGTGGAACAAGTCTTTGGATTCGCTACGGCAACATACCCGGCGCCTATTTAATAGGGCTAGGAAGACAAAGTCGGATCTGGATTTGGAACAATACCGCCAGAAACGAAATGAGTACAAGAGTGCGGTCAGGTTGGCTCGAAGAAATGCCTGGCGGGCCTTCTGTGAGGATATCGTCTCGGTACCTCAAATGTCAAGGCTGCGCCGGATCTTAACGAAATCACCGGACAGCGCTCTAGGCTGCATGGAAGCCGCACCGGGTGTTTTCACCGAAACCCCGGTGGATACCTTGCAGCATCTACTGGAGACACACTTCCCCGGTTGTGAGGAAATCGAGTGTCCTGACATGGGATATGTAGGTATACAGCGACCATGTAAAAAGGACTATCTTCTAGCAAAAGAAATAGTCACACACGAGCGGAGTACTTGGGCGATACGGTCATTCAGACCATACAAGTCTCCGGGGAAAGACCAAATCTTCCCGGCTTTGCTTCAACAAGGCTGGGAGGCCGTTGGCACAATTCTGGTGCATATCTTTCGGGCCTGTTTGGCACGCAGGTATGTCCCTGAACAGTGGAGGCAGGTGAAAGTCGTCTTCATACCCAAGCCGGGTCGTACCACATATACGGTGGCTAAATCCTTTAGACCCATTAGCCTAACATCCTTTGTGCTGAAAACACTGGAGAGGGTGGCTGATCGATACATAAAGGAAAAAGTTGGGCTTAGGTATCCTTTGCACAACAACCAACATGCTTTTAGGTGTGGCAAGTCAACTGAAAGTGCATTACACCAACTGGTAACTCAGGTGGAGGAGGCGCTGGAAAATGGCATGATCGCCCTGGGAGCTTTCTTGGATATACAAGGAGCGTTTGACAGCACCCCTGTAGGATCCATGTGTAGGGCTGCGGCAAATCATGGAATAGAGCCAATGATCACTCAGTGGCTTGGGGCCATGTTGTGCAACCGTACAGTAGGGGGTGTTCTTTCGCCCACATTGTGGAACCTAGTCATTGACGAGCTAATAACCCTTTTAAACGGTGAGGGCTTTCTAACGATTGGGTATGACGATGATATCGTTGTCCTTGTTGTTGGAAGGCACATTACCGTTCTCAGGGACCTCATGCAAAGGGCTCTGAATAGGGTACATGGGTGGTGTAACGAACACGGACTTGCAGTTAATCCTGCCAAGGCTGAGATAGTTGCTTTCACCAAAAAGAGGTATAAGACCTGAGGGTCTATATCTTGACGGAGTACCACTGCCGGTGGTTGAACAGGTGAAGTATCTAGGAGTAATCCTTGATAAATCACTGACATGGAAGGCTCATCTTGATAGTCGCCTAAGCAAGGTGACAAACACGTATTGGGCCTGTAGGAGAGCCATTGGTCCGAGGTGGGGACTGACCCCCAAAACGATCATATGGTTCTATAGAGTGATTATGCTGCCTATGCTCACATATGCGGCTCTGGTCTGGTGGCCGAGGGTAACCTTGGTCACGGCTAGATCGCAACTGGCACGCCTTCGAAGGGTGGTCAGTTTGGGGGCAACTGGCTGCATGAGAACTACACCAACTGTTGCGATGGAGGTGATCCTTGGTCTTCGGCCTCTTCACCATGTGATCGAGGCTGAGGCGGGGATGGCTTTCCTGCGCTTGAAACGGCTGGGATACGTGCGAAGAGGGGAAGAGTTCAGGCACGTCAAGAAGCTCCGGCTCCTGGAAGATATTCCAGTTCTGGCTCGAGCGGCTGATGAATGCCTGCGTAAGTACTACTTCGCTACCCCATATAGGGCCATGATACGGGATAGAGAGTCCTGGGAAAAAGAGAGGAATACACAGCCTGATGAGACCGTCTGGTACACAGATGGCTCATGCTCCGGTGATAGAGCAGGGGCTGGAATTTACTCCAGGAACCCAAGAACACAGGTTTGTGTACCATTGGGTGAGGGTGTATCTGCATATCAGGCCGAGATATATGCTATCTTGGAATGTGCGCAGATAAACCTAGACAGAGGTTATGTGGATCGACGCATAACCATGTACTCCGACAGTCAGGCAGCAATTAAAGCCCTGAGTGGGTATACCGGCAACTCAGGACTTGCTAACGAATGTCGAGAACTACTTGCCAATCTTGCAAGGCGGAACGTGGTGCGGCTAGAATGGATTCCAGCCCACTCTGGTTTTGAAGGCAACGAGATGGCGGATGCACTGGCTGCGGAAGGGGCGGCAGCTCCTTTCTGCGGCCCGGGCCCGACCCTGGGCCTAACAAAACAAAGAATACGCAAGGAGACGCAGAAGTGGCTGAGGAATCAGCACCTCGCTCATTGGAATGCTCTGCAGGGTCCTAGACAATCCAAACTAATACTGAAGGGATGGACTGATGGACACGCCAGGGCAGCCACTGAACTACCAAGGAGTGGGCTAAGGAAGATAGCAGGACTCCTAACAGGGCACTGCTGTATGAGGAAGCACCTCTACAATCTAGGAGTAGAGGAAAGTTCCCTATGTAGGGGTTGCGGCATGACTGATGAAACGTCAGTTCATATTCTCTTAGAGTGTCCACACTGGGCTGTATTACGCAGGCGAATCTTCGGAGTCACTGTCATGGCTCCTGGAGACACAAGCAGGCATCCACTGAAAAAGGTTGCGGCCTTTATTGGAGGGCTCGGCTTCATGGATGACTAGGTAGCAGGATTGGCACAATGGGCCCGCCAGTGGCCTCAGTGTCGGAACCTTGGCTTGAGTTGTCCAGGACAAGGCTCGCCTGCACATTTAGTAGTAGTAGTAGTAGTAGTAGTAGTAGTAGTAGTATGGTTACTATGGTTACTATGGTTACAATGGTTACTATGGTTACTATGGTTACTATGGTTACTATGGTTACTATGGTTACTATGGTTACTATGGTTACTATGGTTATTATGTCTAAGGCAACAACGTCGCCAGAAACGCTGTGTAGTGGTCTCAAAAACTTCCATGTGGTTGCCAAAACCTTCCACTCAATAACATCAGAATAATCAATAGACGGTCTCTCATTAATCACTGCCTCAATATCACACAAAACCATATAAAACTCGATCCATATTATTGCCGAACTAACTCTAATTTAAATCTTGTTCTTCCAAATCCCAATATCAAACGATACGTGAAAAGTGTGGAAGACCTCAATAATTGTAGATCGTGAAAACAGCAACAGAAAATTATTTAATGAAAAGTTTCATATCTCAACGGAGAACTGAGTTCTTATGAAAAAACTGAGTTTATACGGGAGAATGAATCATAAATAGTAGAAGCGAGTTGTGAGGTTACGTTGAAGAAAAAAGGAGGGAAAATAAAAATAAATATAGTTTAAAATAACTAAAAAACATGCTTTCGAAGAATATCGAACTAAAAAGTTGAAAATAATTTTAAAAATAAACTTAAAACAATAGTATATAATAAAAACACTAGTATAATTGGAGGGGAAAAGCGTGGAGTGCTCGATATACGAAAATTATGGCACAAAGCGCCCCACGTTTTTTCCCTCAATTATACTAGTACCTATAATATAATATACTATTTTTCCAAGTTCATTTTTAAAATTATTTCCAACTTTTAGTTCGATATTCTTTAAAAGCGTGTTTTCTTAGTTTTTTTTCAAACTATATTTATTTTTAATTTTTTGGTTCGATTTATTGTCAATAGAGTTTTCCAATATACCTGGGGGTATGTAGATTCTGGAGCATTTAATCACTAGAATAATTATGAGAGGCTTCTGATAGATAAATAAAAAACAGTTGGAAATGCCGAAGTCAATACAGTTGACAGAAAAAGGAAAGAAGACTTTAAGGTCAAACATCATATTAGAATCAATGTATGTGGACCAATTACATCACATAATGATCGATGATTTTTCTAGATTTGGATATAGCCAAGGTAACACCTTTGTTTTGCGGGAAGAAGGTAGTTGAAATTGGATGTTATGAAAGGGGTGAATAGAATTAACTATTTTTTATTAAGTGACTTTTGTAATAAATATGGGACTCAAATTTCATCCACACCTTATTATTACACACCTTAAATAAATGGAGTTGCAGAAAACATTATTCAAACTTTCATGAACATGGCAGAAGCAATGATAATGCAGGCGGACATGAACAAAATCTTTTAGGAAGAGGTTGTTAGTCGTTTCACTTTTTAACTTTTAAAAAAGATCTTCATTTCCGAAACTACACAAAAGAAACTAGCTTCATACAACAAAAAATGATTTTATGAAGCAACCTGATGTTATGAAGATCTAATTGTAAAAAGCATGGAAACATGTTTCCTTTGAATTTATAACATTAAGCTGTTGACTCTGCAGGTTGGTGTCTTGTGTCGTCCATTGAAGCTTCATGCCGCCTTCCCCCTCTGGTGCTGACTTCGTCCTCGAAGCCTTGGAACTATCTCGAAGTAAATATGAAATTGGAATTTGGGCAATTTTTGTCCAAGAGAATCTTCGGAATTCTTTTCCTCTTCTTCAAAAAATAATTGATCAAAATGCTGAAACAGTCAGTTGAATTATGAACTTGGCCGTGACTTTCGGAAATTTGAACTTTCATAGCTTGATTCCATGGTCAGGTGTGAGCTCCATTGCTACGACTTCCGGAAATGAAATTTATTGAACGGTTTTCTTTATGTAGAGGATACCTACGATATAAATTTTATTGGTTCCTCAATTAGCAGGATGCTGGTTGATTAGATCCATGGATCTCCAATTTTGATAGGGTGAACTATTCCTTTCAAAATGACTTGTAAAATTATTGCACGAGTTTCTCTGTTGCTCTACATTCTGTGCATTTGTTAATATTGGGAATTATTGGATGCTACATGATTTGTACGGATAATGTTATCGCCTCGGTGAATACAATTTTCGTAACATTTGTTGTTGGCTTAGAAATGGGCAGGCGGCAACATAATTATGTGATCCGGTATGGGATCAAGTCGGAATGTAGGATAAGAGCTAGTGCGAAGAATTGGAATTTTACCTATTGTGAGAATTGTTTTGGAAGTAACGTGAATAAGAGATTTAGAAGATTCAATAGGCTCATAATATGGATGTTCGCTATTGACAAGAAGGGCTCTGAAGTAGATATGAAGAAGATTTTCTTTTTTAGTGCTCCTAGTTTCTGTAAATTAGATAAGTCGATGCTAGTTACATCTAAATGTGAAAGGGTGATTGTTTCAATTGATTTCATAATAAATTCATTCATATTTTGGAGATTGAGAATTCCATTACGTAGCCCAAGTAACACACGAAATCCTATTATTGCGCTTGAAGCTTTATGAATGATATATTCAGGCAACTTATGAAGCTTAATGGCTATATTGAAACTCTATTAGACGCTGAATTGCTCATGAAGACATTTGGTAAAATAGCATTGTTGCGAAAATGGTCTCAGCGCTTATATACGAGTCTACTTTATTGAGGGATTTTATGTATCCAATCAACACTATATGAAAGGTTCAAGGTAACTTTCATGTAGTTACGAATCAGGCGCTCCTATAAGTGCGTATAAGCCTTTTTATAATATTAACGAAACTATTTTACAGCTTCGCTACTTCTCTATATATGCTATATAATATTGAGTTTCAAATACTTTTAAAGCAGAATTTCACAGCGATATAGTTGTTTACGCTAAACGCCTTTTATGTCAGTCCTACTACAGTATATTTATCAAGAACTCATACCTTTATAACAGTCTTGTTCAATAAAACATTAACACAACAAAAATACCGCTTTAGAGCATCTAAGCTGGAGCCTTCCACCTTAATAGACCTTCTATATGGTTGAACAAATCTGCTTTCCATAACCTACATGAAATCGTTCGGTGAAATTGTTCTACTTAAGTGGATCTCAACATACGGTTAATAATTGTGCAAGTCGTAACTCTAAGATATGGATACTCATTGGAAGAAAGTGGAGCGAAGTGGGAATTTAAGGAGGAAAGTTGATCTGAAGCTTCAGAAAATTCTCGAAAAATCCAAAACCACTAATCAATCCATCATCGAAGAAAGCGTCTCATTGGAAGCAGCACTCTAGGTTTTCTCCTCTGATTCAAAAGAGCTGGATTGGTCACCGATACCTCATCAGTATCTGTGCAGCTCATCATGATTCCCAATTCCCTCTCCGCTTTATCCAGTGATACATTTTGTCTTCTCAATGTGCATTGCATTTCTAACCAGTTTTTTCCTGGTGCAGAGTCCGCTTCAGTGATAAGTTTGTCTGCCCTCATTTTGGGCGAATATAATTCCCTTTTTTCCCACTTGTGGGGAACTACACATAGTTGGGCTTCTCCCCTTCCGATGGTCTGGACAATTTAAAGCATTCTAAAAAGATCAAACACATATATATATAATATATAAGTCATTGTATTTATAACACATTGTTGTTCTGGTGGTTTGAATTTTCATATGAAAATGGATAGGAAATTACCTTCTTTCAATTTCGATTATGGGAACAAAACTATGATTTCTTGTGAATATTTATAAGTATAGGTTATGTCCCTGTAGCAAAACCACCTGGGCGATATTCTAACCCACTTATATAGTACCTATTCACACCACTATGGACAGCTAGCTATGCCTTTTAAGTAGCTACTTATATAACAATAATACAGCAACGAGAAAGTCACTTTTACTACACTTATACTAATTCAAGATTTTAAATAATGTTTGAAAAATAAATTCAATTCGAGATTTTGGGAAATACCGTTAGAGGTCAGACATTATTTAGCGCCTGCGCTCCTTCATCCTTTTTATACTTTATACTTGCTTTATAAGTGGGCTATCTTGGAGAATATTACTTATAAAGTAAGGAGCACTTATATACAGCAAGAGTGCTATTTAAAAGATTTATCGCTGCTTCTGTAGTAACCCTTTTTGGATTATTTCAGAAAACTGAGTAAACCATGTTGGATATTCGAAAAATAATGTGTTACAGAACGGCCATTGTTCTCAGGTCGAGAGTGAGAAGTGAATTTGCTAACTTTTTCCATTTTTAAGTGTTATTTCTGCTAAATATCACTTTGAGGACACTAAACTCATGCGTAGGCATGATTTCAAGACCAATTGACGAAAAAAAAATTAACAAAAAAAACATGGAATATTTTAATCATTTAACTCTAGATATTTCGATGGCGCGTTATATTATTCCGAAGTAGAAGAGCATGTTTCAACAGAAAAATTTTCCTGGCATAGCAAATTTCCATGGCCGGTAGCTAATACTTAATACGTTGGCAAAAACTACGTTTCCTTTTATATGTATGCCATGATAATATGATGTCTGGCCATTCAAAATAATCTCCTCCCTCAAAAATTTCTTTTACAAAGCTGTAACAGTCCGAAAATAGTTTATAAATATTGTTACGAACTATAACCCAGCAATATGCATTTGTGTCGATGAAAATGCCTCGCTTTTTAAATATTCATATAGTTTCTGCTACTCAGATATATATACTCCTTTGAATCAGTTATGAACACCATAATACGATAGCTTCATAACTGCAACCTCTAACGCATTTACAAAGCGACTGATTACTTTATGGAACCTCACTTTCGGAAGTTATACAGCAGCTCCTTAGAAGCTTTTTAAAGTGGTTCAAAGACGCTGAAAGAACAAAACTGAGAGGTTTCCATTTTACCTCAAGCATTCATGTACCCATCACAAATCTAAGCAGCGTTTCTTGAGGAGAGTTACTTTACGCTCGCCGAACGTAAAAAAATGGCAAAACGCTCGTTGCCCATAACAACCGATACTACAAACACAATTGTGTTGACAGTGACAGATATGAGAGTTTGGAACATATTTAAATTGACATATTTGAACTGACAGATTTCAAAAGTTTTCATGAATCCTACTTTATATTTGTTTTTAATAGTTACAATTAAGTGATTGCAGAAAAAATGTTGTATGTATTACTGTGGTGGAAGCTTGTGGTAGTAGTAATAAAACACTCGATTAGTGAAAAGAAGGAGTTTTTACTTCTAATGAATTACAAATTGAAAGATCATCAAATTAACATATATGACAAATTCCGTCATTACATAAAATCGCCAACTAACTAGTACAAATAAAATATATAGTATAAATACAATTTTGAGTGCTACTACTACACCCTCACTCAATCAAAATTTTTTCAACTCGTGAAGCAAAAAACAAATATTAATACTGTAACATAAAGTTTCTAAGTTTTTCAAAAGCTCCTTTATTCAAAGGTTTAGTTAGTATGTCTGCTATTTGTTTCCCGCTTGGAACATACATCAATTTTATAATATTTTCCTCAAGTTTTTCTTTGACAAAATGATACTCGATATCTAGATGCTTGATTCTTTTTAACTGTCCATGGGAGCTACATGAACGGATTGCAGACTGATTATCCTCATAAACAACAACTTTGAATTATTCAACTAATGTTAACTCTAGCAATAAATGTCTCATCCAACAAGCTTCGCTAATACAATAGCTTAAAAAAATAATTTCCGCTCCATGACGCCAAACACAAACAGGCAGAAGCCACTTGTTGATTTACGATCAGTAGTATCGCCACCCCAATCTGCATCTGCATATCCCGAAATAATGTCATTACTCCTTTTTTTTAAGACCAACTTAAGTTCAAGGGTTCCTTCAATATATCTAATACTCTTTTTAGCTAATTTAACAATTTGTCGCTTGCATAATTTTGATGCCTTGATAATAGACTAATACTCGAACATAAGTCTGTTCTTGTTCCTAACATTGCATACATGATACAGCCAATAATTTGTCTACATTCAGTTTCAATATCAATACTCTCAGATCTTACACTTTTCAAATGATCATAGTCAAAGCTACTATCCATTGGTGTACTTATGTGCTTACAACTAAACATATCAAATTTTGAAAGAACATTCTCCAAATATTGTTTTTGACTTAGCACAATAGTATTATTTTTCATATCCTGTTCTACTAAAATGCCCAAAAAATAGCTCGATGAACCTGAATCTTTCATTTCAAAACACATATTTAAGTTTAACTTCAAATTTTCATTTTCCTTATTACGAGAACCACTAATCAAAATATCATCAACAAAAATAACTACATATATAATTATATCCTCAGTCATTTTCATATATAAGCAATTATCACATTTATTCCTAATAAAACCATCACTTGACATAAATTTTTCAAATTTTTGGTACCAGTACAGTGGTGCCTTTTTAAGTCCATAAATTGCCTTGTTTAATTTACATACTGTTACGAACTCACTAATTCCGAAGCCGGTCCTGTCGCAAACGATGAATGCGACCTTTCTAGAAAGGTTATTTTGCAGGTAATATCCAGACTGTTCTGGAAATGTACCAGGCCATACAATGGTTTATCGCGAATGTTCTAGTGATTCGAGTTCTAGAGATTTGAAGGAGTATATATACGTGGATTTTCGAGTGAGTCGGCAGTTGTTCAGTATACAGTGAATCGGTGAACAGTTTCAGTATACAGTGAGTGAACAGAAGTGAATATAAATAGTGTAGAAAATAAATTAGGACAATTATTATACTGAGTGTAGATAAATTAATAGACATTAAGTAGTGTGTATATAAATTAAGATTATCTTAGTGTGTAAGTGTTTCTTTAATGAATCAATAGTAATTAGCCATAGTGAGTGTATAATTTTATCCCACGGTAAAAACTGTTTAAATAAATAAGAAAAACATTACAGTGGTGTCAGGTGTGGGGTAATATGAATAAATAATTACGTGAAAATGGCTAAGAGACTATGTGACCTGAAAGTGACGGAACTAAAAGCAGAATTAGGAAA
>CAJUYH010007054.1:0-18493 GCA_910591685.1 Galerucella tenella
GGCGTATTTCCGGTCGGCGGCTTCGGACAATTTTAACGTCGAAAGAAATGATATTTCAAATACTGTATAATCAAAAATCAAACCCTATTGTTATTGAATATTATCCGAATCTCCCATGAAAAATGAATTCAAATGTATAATTACATAAGTATGATAGACTGTTCTCAATCAATTTATTTTATTTATATTATTTCACTATATGTATAATAGCAATTCATAACGTGTTTCATACAAGATTTTATCTAATTTTGACAGAAAAAAAACTTAATATGTGTTTTTAAACAATTTTTAATTGATTTTTCTGATTTGAAAACAGCACTTTTTGATTCCTAAAAGTTATGCAACCAATATTACACAAGAAAATACTTTTATTTTATACTTTCTTCATTATTTTATTAAATTGAAGGATTGCCACTGATATTCTTGGTGAATCAAGCACCTCAAGTTCAAGATCAGTTATGCAATACGAAATTACATCAACTTCTAATTCTGCGGGGTTAACTTAACAAACTGTTCGAATTGTGTCATAAATATTTATAATAAATAAAATAAAAAGTAAATTGTTCCAGTTGTTCTTATTGTTAGTAGCTCTCTTCAGTTCTAGTTGTTGTTATTTTTTTATAATATGACATTAACCTTTCTTCTTTTCTCTCTTGTTTTTATTAACTGGTAATAAAATTAGTTTTATGCACGACCGGGCGAAAAAGTCCAGATTATAAATACGTTTAGTAGGCGTAAAGTGTCACTTTACCACCCGCGGACTACTTTATCGCCCCCCGGGCGGTAGAGTAAATCTCTTTTTTTTTCTTTTAAAAATGCACATGTAGTTAGTAAAACAAACTTTATTATTATTATTTATTATCATGGAAATATTTGGTACAATTAACAAAATATGAGTTTAATAAATAAATGATAACTTTAAAAGCCCAAACATAAGATCCTCACACTTATAATTTTATACTAATAACACAATTTGAACAATTACTTATAGAAATGTAAGGATTTGCTACCTTGGTCTGTTGTAAGTTGCTACGAACTTCTACTCCGTATGATTTGGGTTACTGTTGGAAGGTGTATGCTCAAAAGAATCGGTATGTAAATTTGAAAATTCAGCTGTGCGACTAGTAGAAGGCATATCAGCATTGACAATTTTTTTGGCGATTTTCATTTTATTTGCCACAGAATCTTCAATATAACCTTCTGCCACCGTTGTAGACTTCCAACCAGCATGTCGCTTTATGTTAAGGATATCCTCACCTGCATTAGCTAACAAAGTTGCTGAAGATCGTCTAGAAGAATGGCCTTTGTAGTCTGTTGGAGTGGGCAATTTTAAATAAGTTGCTATTTTAAAAGGAATTTGACCAAAGGTATTCTTTCCAACCACCTGACTGGAACATTTTCCATTACGATAATACACAAAAAAACGTCCGTGGTTGGTATTTGTCGTACGTAGTGAAGCATATTTTCGATATAAGTCAAGAAAACTTTCCTGATTCCTGCTCTTTGTCAATCACACTGAAAATGCGGTCAATTTTAGTTTTAGATGCTCGTATGGTTACCAATAACGTTGTTCCTAAATCTTGAATATCGTCTATTGAAATATAAGCTAATTCCTCTCGACGACATGCTCCACAAATACCAAAAATTAGTGCAACCTACAATAAATAATCATATTAACATAATAGTCTAAAATAAAAAAAACAATTAACTTACTTTCATCATAAGGTATAAATTATCTGGAGCATCTACTAAAAATAATTCCATTTCTTCCTTTGTTAGAATTTTTGATTTTCTTTGGTTTATAACCGTCTGATTTCCGTTTTAAGAATGTTGTCAATCTTGAATATCTAACGATGTTTATATTATTGTGCAAATTTACAGTTACTTTTAACATCGAATAATATGACCATAGAGACGACGGCTTACGGCATTTGGACTTTTCCAGAAAGAATGCAAGAAATACATTTTCTGTATAGTTACTGTAATAACTGCTCTTGATTATTCGATAACTATTTAAAGTTAATAAACCTAATATTTTAATAACTAATTTATATTTAGTCTATTCATAAGATTGGGTAGGTAGCTATTAATAATTCGACTCTACTCGGAACTGAATTTATTTCTAACAATATGTACAAGCTAACTTCAAGGTGACATAAAAACTTGCAATGATACTAATTACTTAGGTGTACAGGATGTACCAAACAATTAAATATGTTACAGTTACCATCTATAATATTCTTTAATTTGCACCAGCTAACAAATTCATCGTAGGCCTTATCGTATATTCTCTTAGATTTGGCGGGTAGTAAACTTAATTTTGCATCTTCTGCTGCTTTAAAAATTTCCGGTGGTGTTCCGGAAACTATTTTATCGTCACTACTGTCCATTACATAAACAAAATATATAAAATTTTGTATATTTATAAATAAATGACTATTAAAACGGTCGTGCATAAAATATTGTATGTATTTCAGGCGTAAACAGCGTTTATAAACGCCTGTTTTACGCACTTGATACATAAATAACTATTTCATCACCAGTTACATAATATTTTTCATTATGTAACTGGTTACGAAAAATGTGACGTTTGCTAACGGAAGTCAGTTTTGAAAAATGTCACTTTATATGTCAAAATTAGATAAACTAACACACTTTCTTAACGATCTCTTCAAAAGCTGGTCTCTTCTATTATCTTTTTTTAGGAGAAACACATTCCACAAACTTTTCCCAACATTTGAACATGCTTCCAGGAGTGACTAGCAAACCTCCACTACCAAAAAGACCTGATAGTGCGCAAAAAGGCTCTACCGATTCTGGCATTCAGAGTGAAAGAGGCTTAGAGGCAATTTCGGCGTATCTTAATTTAAAATACGATTCTGATTTCAATAAAAATCCTAAGAGTAATTGTCAATTTGCATCCAACAACGATGTAAAAATCGATGATGATTATTTTGAAAGGTTGTCTCTCAATAAGAAGCTGGAAAAAATTAGGAGAAAGGATTTAGAAAAGTGCGATGGAAGTATGTTGTTGTATGATGATAATGTGGAAAAAGTTGCGACCTTGGAAGGAAGTAAAAAGCCGGAAAAGTTGAAAACAGTCAATTTTAGTAGTATTCCTATTATTAAGATTACTGCAGAGGTAGCTATTGTATTTTTTGGTGGAATTATTATTTTTCAAATTTTGAATTTCAGGAGAATGTAAAAAATAAAGAATACCAAACGGACAAGTATATACAAGAGTTGAAACAGGGACATTCTATTTTGGAAAGAAATTTGACAGATCATTGCAAAATTGCAGAAAAGTGCATCTCTCCGTGGAGTAATAATGAAACGATTCCAGACGTATCAGATATCGATCTAGATCAGTTATTCGATGAAGATCTTTATTGTAAATCTAAGTCAGATGATATACTCAACCAAGACAGGATTAGAGCGAGTGAACAACAAGAAAATATTAAACGAAAAAAAAGTCCCAAAAATAAAAATAAAAATCCAACTGTGGATAAAAACAATAAAGCAAAATATGTTGAAGTTGAAGATATAGAGGAAGATTCGTGGATGAAAACATCAACAAAACATTACCGTGAAGAGAATAGTTCAAAAAAAGTCAGTTATTTTGATATGCTGCCTAGTATTGAAGACATTGAACATACAGCGACTGAGAATTTCGATGAAAGTTTATTGCAAAATGATTCTTGTAAAAAGTCTACTGCTAGTGAAAGTTTTGAAGATATCGTGTCTATATTACAAGCTTTGGAAGAAGAAGATAAAAAAGCACGTACGTTAGGAAAACAGTTTTTATTCAGCCATGAATTGAAATTTTATCATAACGTTTAAATTTTCAGAAGAAAAAATTGCAAGCGTTAAGAAAATTGTCGATCAGAGCTTAGAGAAAGAAGCATTTAAAGAAAATGGAAACCTGAAGCTGCCAGGAAAAAATTCGTTTAGTGAACCAGTCGAAAATAATAACCACGAAGCAACTATTGATAGAAGAATGCTCACAGTAGACCATTTCCACGATGAACAGTGCAATAAGAATATGCTCGTAGATCCAATAGGATCGTTTTGTCATTCCAGAGAATTTAAATGTGAGAAAGAACATAGATTTAAAGAAAATGGATCAAACTACAAGTAGGTATTAATTTCAAAAGTGTACAGAATGTCACGAGAATTATACAAACCATGGTTTCCAGGCTATAGTTGAAAATAAGTATGGTGGATGTTTAGGGGTTAGTTAATTATAATCGGTGTCGGGGTAATGAAATATCAGTTTATTTTATAGTAACTGGGTAGGTTGAACCATTGTTATAATTATCCATTGTTTAACTTCAAAAGAAATTTCAGACGTCAGACGTTCACCAGCTGGTTAACCTCCGAAAAGTTCACCTCAGATCTAGCACGGTACAATGCAATTTCACTTGTTCTATCTGATTGTCTTATGGTGGATTAAAAGTCCTTTTGTACTTTTCTATTTATTTTTAAAAAACTTTTACTATACAAATACTGCCTTGGTACATAAACAACTATTATCATAAACATCGAGTTGATGTTTCAGCACAAAGTCTAATTATATTCTCTCTATATTATTGGACCATCTATAAGTAATTAATTATAGTTTTGAATAAAGTCACGTACCGATAATACTCGTGTCTATGTTTATTGAATAATCTAAATATATTTTTATTAAATTGTCAGCTAACTGTTGAAATTAGTGCAATGATCTACAGGGTGTCTACAGTCTGTTTCAATTTGACAATTCACATTTGCAATCGACGTTCAATAGCTCAAACTATGGGCGAGTTGTACCAAACACCTGAACTCGGTTTAATGATGACTGATGTAATTGTTGATAATAAATACATCAATCAGCCACAGTCTAAGCATCAGTTATCATTAAACCGAGTTTCAGTCTTTGGTACAACTCGCCCTATTTGGAATAATGGAAGTAAATTTTTAATTTTCAGTCAATTGCTCTCGTTTTTGGATGATTTAGATCGAGATTGTATGAAATCACTTACAAACGCCAAAGAAAATGTTCAGTTAGTGACCGACGTTGTTAAATCTTCCATTAATTTAGACAGCATACCAAAGTAAGTAGATTTTCATGTTTTTCCCCAGGAATTAAGCAGTGAGTACTTTGTACTAATTGAGTACTTCACCATTTAGACAATACCGGACATTGTTTTCGATGATCGTCTGCTTCATTTTTGGATTCAGGAGCTGATCTGTATACGCCATGGTGGCTGTTGCTGGAGTTTACAAAGATCAATAGAAAAAAAATCAATTCATGGGACCAACAAACAAAAACGATCACAATTTACCAAAAAGCATCAACAACTGACGTAAAAACTTCAGAATACATTGGAATTAATTTACCACTTATAATAAATAGTTTTGTACATAGTTATGCATTTTGAATAAACTTTTTTGATCTCACCATCACATGTTTTTCATCATGGTGCTAAGTACCACCTTATGTCATCAAAATTAAGTAACAAAACGTTGTTATTATGACATGCCATCAGATAAATATATATTTTTGTTAACAGGTCTGAAGATCTGAAAGCTCTATCTACAGATGAACTCATCCAACAAATCATCAACCTTTCGCTGAGAGTTAAAGATAAATCTTCGTCGATATCTTTACTTCAAGAGGAAATGGGTAGTCTTCGAGAGAAAGTAGTTAGCCAATCTAAGCAAACAGACCAAATGATCAAACAAAAATTGAAAATACAAAAAGAAGAATTCGAAGAAACTATAAAACGCCATCAGAAATTCATAGATCAGTTAATAGCCGACAAAAGAGCTTTAAATCAACAATGCGAGGGTCTTATACAGGAACTCAAAGTTGTAGAAGATCGTTATAACACGAATATAACAGCAATGGAACATAGACATCAAGTAGAAATGAAAAAAGTGAAAGAGATGCAAATTGCTGGTGAAAAATTGAGAAGAGAGAAATGGATTGACAATAAAACACAAAAAATCAAGGTAAATCCATTCGAGCGCTCTAGGTTAATACAATTTTGTGGAAAAAAAAACATATTTTTAGGAACTTACTGTTAAAAGCATAGAACCGGAAATTGCTCACATGGAAAGAAGACAGCAGCAAGAACTGGCTGACATGCGAGCCTTACATAAACGAGAAATCGAAGATTTAGAATTGAAATCAGCCAGAAAAATGCAGCAGCAATGTGAACTTTTAAGGCAGCAGCTAATGGAAGAAAGAGAAAAGGCTTTGACTCATGAAAGGGAATTATTACGACAAAGGTTGTTCCACACATTTGACACTTTCACCACAAAATGTTCAATATTTCACAATAAACCATTCCAGAATTACGTCACTGACAGGTCGGCCATTTTGTGCTGGGGAACTCATGTTACATTTTATTTAGTTTTTATTGTTTACTGGTAAACAATGGATGATAGACTTCAATTTTTTTTAAAGGAGCCGTCGCTTCGCCGGCACCATCTCAGTCTCCTGGTCTTATTGTGGATCCTCCTGGTGTTCTAACTACAGCCTATTCAGCCAATACGTTCCCTATATTAGCTCATACAATTTCTTCGCTGGTTGGTTGTAGAAGCCTTCTGGATTCATTTGGGGTCTGCCATACAGCAGAGAAAGTGAGAAAGTGTCCCGTAAGAAGCCCCGTTATGGTGCGTAGTTCGTTCCTGTTCATTGAGAGCAGTTCTTTCGCTACTTTTTCTGATGGTTCTTCTATGATTTTCCTCCCATGTGTTTTCCTGATCGTATTCTTCCAGTATTCATTGTGTTGTTCTTCTACCCACCCTACTGCTTGTCAGCTTTTTTATTGCCAGTGATTCCTTTGTGACTTGTGACCCACTCCAGTGTTACCCTGTTCCGAGTCGCCAGTCTTCTAAGCTCTTCTAAGCTCTGAAGTGCTTTAAGGGCAGCTTGAGTGTAACTGTAGATCATGATCTGCCTGTTGTTGTAGGCTCTCATGTTATTTGCCCTTGCACATTCACATAGACCTTTGCTTGAAATACCGAGGAGTATTAACCAAGCGAGACGACTCCTTCTTATTTGCTCGACTTGCTTATATGCCCGCTCCGGTGCCGAGCTCATTCCTTGATCCGTCTTTAATTAGTAAAAATTCCTTGAAATTATCAAGCATGACTTCGTCTTGTAGTATTGTTAAGTGTGGAGTGCGGGGAGCAGGAGATAGGGTATCCCTCAAATAAATTATGTCTGGCAACTAACTGACTCACACCATACTTACACCACATGCCAAAAACAGGGTTCAACTCCAAATTGCAACTGATCGGTTGTCCCTAGAACAATATAGCCAACCTGTCAAATTTATGTGTTCTGGAAAGGTCCATGGCAAGGGTCACTTTTTTGACAACTGCCTCGTCTGAAAAAGTAGATGTGAGGATGTTTAAATTGATTTTTTAGATATGAAAAGATGGTGGAAGGTGAAGAAAAAGCGTATCAAGAACAGCGCAGACGTTTGTTCGCGGATCACGCTAACAAAGTAAAAGAATGTGAAGAACGAGAGGCGAAAGCTGTTAGCGAAAAGGAGAAGGCTATTCAGCAAGCACAAGAAGAGTTCGAAGAAAGACTACAGGTGAAAATAATACTCCATTTACCGAGAGAATTGAGGATGACAACTTTAAAAATCTCTACAAATTGAATTTGATATACCTACGTAAAGTTTTTCAAATATTTTTTTATAACTGGTACACTAACTTTGAATTTGTCTTTCTCAGGTTGTGATTAGACGACACGGGAACGAAATTAAGTTGTTGAAACAATCCAATAAAATGGAATTCGATAGTTGGCAAAATAATTTCAAAAAACAACAATCTATTTTTGCGACGGAGAAGGAAACCGAAATTCGCGAACGTTTTAAAAAAGAAAGGGATCAAGAAATCGAAGCTGTTATAGAAAGATTAGAAAACGAAGCCAACGAAAATAAAATTCAGTTGGAAGCTTCCACAGAGAATAGATTGAGGTTAGTATTATTGGCGGAATTTATTAGTTTTGAAGTGATTAATGTTTTAGGAGATTAAGGGAAAAATATGAAAATGAAATTAAAGATTTGGAAGCAGCTGAAATTGAATCAAAAACTAAATATTGTGAGGCCAAAACTAAACTATTAGATTTAGAAGAAACGATCATCAAATTGAATAATAATATTAAGCAGTTACAGAGTTCACTGCAAGCTCAAATGGAGGTGAGTATAAAAACAAAGTAAACATAAAAAGAAACAGATTAAACACACAAACCATGGGGGAATATCAAGCAGGTTTGCGCAAATGTATTCCAGCTGTAGATCAAATATTCACCATAAAGTGTCTAATGAATCAGTTATAAACAAAATCTACCATTTTGCATATATAGTTGAAAGACTACAAACATGCGTATGACGCAATTGCTGGTTGAACTTATGAAAATGTTGCAAATGACACTAACTAACTGAAGCCTGTAACAAAATTATGGCGGAAGGCACTGTATCCAGGACTTTTGATGTGAATACAGGTTTAAGACAAGAGGATCCACTTTCGACAGTTCCATTCAATCTGGTGTTAGAGAGAATAATAAGTGACAGACAGCTTAATTTATCCAAAAGTGATAATATATTATGAATAACACCAAGTGCTAGTAAAAGTGACAGATAAAAGCGATGAAGATGTGAAAATGAACAAAAAAATAAGAAAAGCCAGCAAATGATTGCGTCAAAGTAAGCCAAAGTAAAAAAACTTCGAACTTTGGACGGAAAGGCAAAATGTTTATTAAGACATGATATTCATGTACATGTCCCCAGCCCCCCAAAACCTAAATCATAAAATTGAATACGTAGCAATTTTGTACTCATTGTGTACATTTTTGTACAAGCATAATTGATTTTTGTACAAGTGATGTTCAAAAGTTATTAACAAATGAAAGGGGGGGGGGCTGGCGACATATGTCGCTAGCCCCCCCATAGGGTGAATTGAAAATTGAACGATGGCATTTCGTTCTACGACTTTTGTACAATTTCTTACAAGATAAAAAATTCGCCTAGTTTATTGTTATAAGCAATTACAGTCATATATGTCGTCAGCCTCCCCATATGGTAAATTGAAAAATGAACCATGGGATTTAGTTCTACGACTTTTGTACAATTTTGTACAAGATACAAAATTCGCCCAGTTTATTGTTATTGCCCAAATTTCCCCCACCCCCTGCCTCAAAATTAATTATCCGCTTGTTGGCAATATTAGTTGCTGTTCATTAAGTGCACCTTGAATTTTTTTCTTCTTTTGCATTTAATTCATCTGCTTTGCTTCATTTGGCTTTGCGATCGAAATCAGTGGAAAATCAATTATGCTTGTACAAAAATGTACATAATGAGTACAAAATTGCTACGTATTCAATTTTATGATTTGGGTTTTGAGAGGGCTTGGGAAATTTACATAATGATATTCAAAGTTGGTCAAATCATCGATGCCGCTTGGCCCCCTCTCTTGGAATAGATCTAATGAAATGGGGAGATATAACAAAAATGAGAAGCTATGAGCCTGTGAAGCCTCACATGCAGATCTATTTATATTTATTTCTAGATTAACGAAAGATACAGCAAAGAGAAAGAAAACTTCAGAGGCGCAGTAAGAACAGAAATGAAAGAGGAAATTGATAAGCTCGAAAATAAAATTGCGTACCTAACAAAGTCACGCGACAAAGAATTGCAGCAACTGTACTCGAGGTGAGTATTTTAGTTGCAAGTTTTTTTTCAAAGCTAAAGTAATTTTTAATTGTAGGGTAAAAGTATCAGTTGCAAGGAAAGACGAGATTTTAAATGAGTTGCAACAAGAACACAAGGCACTCCAAGAAAAATGCGTTTACCTGGAAAATATCATAGAGCAGCAAAGAAAGGAGTATCTTATTAAATAAATTATACATATATCCATGAAACATACAAAGTTTACGACTTCTAGTTTTTAATTTATATCAATATTTTTTATATACTTATTCTTAATAAACTTTTTACTTTATCTTCAATAAATTAGCTTAAAAAGGAATCTTAACAATTAACAGGAAATATACCGATCTGTTAGGTACCTAGTAGATAGACAACCAAATATGAGAGTATTAAGGGCCGGTTCTATCACCTCTGGTTAAGAGTTTTAGTTATGCCTGGAAAACCATGGAATACACCAACTGTCAACCACATGTATGTTCTGTGTAGTTGGATGAGGACGCGTAAACATACTCCTTTTGTTGTATCAGTTGGATGCGATTGGAGGAGGCGTTTTTTAGGATTTTTCTTACAAGTAGTGGGAAATAAAACACATGCATATTACACAAATAGTCTAATTTTATTTATTTCTACAGTAGAAAGATATTAGGATTTGGCGAATTGGTTCTGGGGTATAAATTGATATTACCCTGTATGGGGAGTGCACGAGGTTGAAGTGAATAGATTTTCAACTAACTACAGACTACAATTATTGTTGGAAAAAATTTACAACAAATTACAAAATGATAATATCTTATATTATATCATTGGTCGCGTTCATCCCAACAAAGTTGATCAGGTAGCGATTTTTAGAGTGATCCATCAGTTCGTAATTCTGCTGAACGTGCTAATAAAACCATCGACATAATATGTCAAATGCCAATGAATACAACAACAACAACTTAATTTTATTCGATATATACGACAATTATGAAATAGGTATTAATTCTAACCATTAAAAAATGGGATTTAATTACAACAAATTGAACTCCCCACTTTGAAGCATACCATGAAGAGTTGAATTTCCTGACAAACCATACAATTTATTAAGGAAATAATAAGTTTCCCCCAGCTTTTCACTCAATTTCACTAAAATACAAACTAAAATATCTCCAAACAAAGATATTTATAATATTTTTCCAACATATGTCATAAATGACAGTTAATGCATCATCAATCGGTAGCGTGTAGCGTATTTTAATTCTGATTGAAAAAATGGCGCCTGATACCACATCGCTCAATCTGATCAGTTAACAAAACACGCGTTCAGCAGGAAATTGATGATAGCTTCGGTAGCGCTACGTTGTGATGAACGCGATCATTGAGTTACTTATAGAAAACATTATTTCTATCTATAACAAAAATCTCAATTTGTTACCAGCTTTAACCAAAAATAAACTTGGAGTAGACTTATTCCTTTCTCTATGTGTACTATACAGTGTGGAACTGCCAAATGGAATAAAAGCGATAACCAGTTAATAAGTGTCTGTTGGGAAAAACTATGAACACGTCGATATTTGTAGTTTTAAATACGCATTTTTTCAAAAACAAATTATAAAGGGTGTGTCATGTGACAGTAGCTAATACCAACAAGCAGAAGCAAATAGATTCCTCACTCGTGGTGTAATAGAGAAGAAGGTGTGTTACCGCGCACGACCAATAAAAAAACTTCCAAAACGCCGCCATATTGAAAAATCAGCCAATCAGAAAATAGCGCGCGAAATCAAACGCTTGACAACTAACTGAATTTGAAACAAAAACAAGAGACAAAATCTTCTTCAGAGTTTGCAATTTATTACAAAAATGAACGATTACAACAAGTAAGATTTGGTTGTGTAGGTTATTGTTATGACAATCATTCAAAACATTAAACATATGATTGGCAATATGGCGGCGGTTTGGAAGGTGCGCAGAACATGACGAAAATTCGTCTTCCGTCTTCTATTACACCATGTCCTCACTCACAAAATGTTTCACTTGTTCCTAACCTCACTAACCTCACATACTGTCAGATGAGCTAGCAATGAATGAAACACGATGGAATCAAACTGTATACAAACCTTATAATTGGCTGGTGATTGGCTGTTATCAATCTACCTTCAAATGGTTTTAATATTGGTTTTGACCTTTACAATGACCAGTAATTGGGACACATGGAGTGCAATCTCTTTATAAAGTGAATTATTTTTACAGTATAATCAGATGAAAACACTAGCACTACTCCTCCGGCCGTACAAACGTTCGACAAAATTGAAATTTCAATATAGATAGACCAATAGACCATTCCAGAATGACATCTCTGACAGGTCGGCCTTATTGTTCCCAGGAGTGCGTTCACAAACGTTACAGAGTACACATTTCTCAAACTTTTTTGACAACCATCGTTCATAAATGAAATTTTTGTTACTCTGTGACTACTTTCATAGAGAATTCATACCGTATCTTAAGAATAGCTTATGGATTTCCTGGGAGAGGAAATGGAGAAGTATGTCCGTATGTAGAGGGAATTTTTATGCCAGTATCCATTATAATCCATATAGAAGGCCATGGTTTCAATTTCTTAAAAACAGTTCGAGAGCCTTCGTCACTGTGATGTGCAGACTTCGAAGCGGGCATTGCTGCTCCCCAGTGCACCTACATCGTATTGGAGTGAAGGAAGATCCTTTTTGCACCTGTGGTAAAGAGGGGGATGTCAATCATATATTCCTAGACTGTGAAGTGAATAATTTTAGATGTAGCAATTTGTATAAAGTCTTGCTTGGCAGTATTAACACCGGTCCTGTTTCCATAAATAACATTATACACTCCACATGCTTAACCTCTATGCGAGCTTTAATGGACTTCTTAGTGTGCAGCAACTTGAAATTATAATTCCTGCATTTATAATTGGTTTGTTCTAAATTTCCAGTGGAATACATTAAATTAACAAATATTCGTATTTTCCAACAAAGAAGAAGTGGTGCCCTCATCACGACACTGGGTGCATGGTAATACCAAGCCCAATAAAATTGGAGAAGAAGAAGAAGATACTTTCACATTTCCAATGTACACATTTCTTGACCGCGATATGGAGCGTGGTAATATTGTATTGAGTTTGCGCTCCTCAAAAATGTGAAATAAGACGTAGTTTTTGTAACCGGTTACCTAGAAACAAGAAAGTACAAACACAAAATTAAAAAAAAAGAAGCCCTTCCACATAATTTTCTATTCATTGTGGCGCAACTTTTTTTTCCAAGAGAAACTATTAAAATTTCTTCTTCGTCGTCACTATCGCTCTCGCCGTCAATATAATCAAATAAACGATATTTTGCACCTAATGCAGCTGCCAATGCTACAAATTTATTTTGGTTTTGGTTCATCATAGTCGATATAAAAGCACAGAGGAAAATGAAATAACATAAACAAATATCTCCTGTAAGTTCCTTGTGGCATTACTTATCATATCGTTAAAATGTCATAAAATAGAGTATTTTATTCACATTTCACCAGAGGTGTGATCTACTATGAATGGACCTTAATAAAATTTGACAACAAAGTTTTGTAGTCTTAAACTTCAAAATATTATTGATTGTCCAGTTGTCATATTTTTTCGTTGTGTCAGATAGGGACCAAAAATCATTTTATTACTAGTTAATCTTGACAACGGTAGCTGGAACGCTACCGAAACGTCGAAATAAAAAATAAAAAACATTATTGTGGTTTGATTCCCAAAAAATAAGAGAAAAAACATGAACAAAGTTGTGGAAGCGAACAACAACAACGGAACTCACAAATTTTATAACTCGACGAGATGCCTGATTAATTAATTGAAATTAAACAGTTATGTTACCATAATGCGTTTATAAATCACGGATTACGATGTGCTCCATTTCAAATGTCAACCAATTCCATTACAGAGTAAAGTGTCACTTTGTACACTCGTTTATGAACGCACCCCTGGGTCCTCCTGTCATTATACAATGCCATCGAATGGTAGTGTTGATACGAAGAGATAAGGTATATTCTTTTCAATTTCCAGCTGTTTAAACCAACCAAGATGCACCTGATTCTGTCACTCTTAATTTTCGTTAGAATCACGTAACTTCTATGTTAATTGCTTTTTTCGTAGTCTCTTGCGCATGTGTTATTTGTTAAGTCACAGTTATTTAGGTGGTCCTCGATGGTGACATTTCTTGGTTGATGGAGGGATAAAACCATGAAAAAATATTAAGCCGTTGTGTTCGCCTAAAATCGGCTATTGCTCTACAAAGTCTGTCTGACAACCAAACCACAGAATACACCATCCCAAGAAGAAAAGCTTGTGCTCATGGACTAGTCTCCATGCTTGTGCTATTCTACAATTCATTTTCTGACTGCGCATGTCTGACAGTCGCCATTTTAAGCCCGTTATCCGTCAATGACGTGATTTTATTGTTTACCAAAGAATTTTCTTTATTGTAAGCTTTGTGACCATTTACATATTTTTTGTGTTTTGAACGATAAAATTTGTTCACAAAATTACATTTATTAGTTATGGCACCAAAAACTTGTGCAATTCGTGGCTGTCCTTCAAGTGATGGATGAATAATTGAAAAACACAACAAAACTTTGATATCTATGGAGAAAAGTTTACTGCCGCTTCTTTTTTATAACTTCGTTGTCACAGATGTACATTTTCTCTGGGTGTAAAATTTAATTCAGAATCTGGTGAAGTGTAACTTTTAAATATATAAATAATAAAAATTTTATATTCAAGCACCATACAACTGATATTATAAATATATAATCTATTATTATTGTATTGGTTTTTAGACCTACCCTATCCTACATATAGTGCTACATAAATACATACTCACACATATAATTTCGATAAAATTATAGAAAATAAGAATCGTTTGGTTAAGCAATAGCTCATTATTTTTTATAATGGATGGTACTCCAAAAACAGAAGCTAAAACTTATTTATATATTTTCCCACAATATTTGTTAAGCTGTTAAATTATTTTTAACAATTCATAAATTGAGTTAAACAATTAAAACTTTGTCGAAACAAGTCATAAAAATAAACAATCATTATTTGAGATTCTTTGGTTTCACTTTTTACGCGTGTAGTTAACATAATTTACATTTTTTTGAACAATGTTCTCAGTGTAACTTGCCCCGAAGACATCAAAGGATTCACGCCGGCTTTTGTTTCTTGTTTGGCTGATGTATTCTGTGACCAAACGCACTTACACCACATGTCAAAACATACAAAATGCATACAAACTTCAACTCCAAGTGATCGGGGATACCAGCACAATATGGCCGACCTGTCAAAGTTTTCGAAAGAAAATTTGTGTAAAAAATCTCTAAATTTTGCCAAAACAAGAAAATAATTCAAACTGTGTAACTTTCCATACTGGATAAATCTCTTGTATCACAATTTTTAATACTATTATTAAATTCATTATCTCTAGAATCGTACGAAGGTGATGAATGTACGGTGGAAGTTGTAAATTCAGTACTTGGCGATTTCACACTATCGAAATCCGGCGAAAACTTCTCGGTTTCCCTTTTACGCGGAATTTCAGCTGTCATCATGGAGTTTTTTCGTAAATTGACTTGACTTTCAACTATACTAACTAATACTTCAGTCGAACTACCGATCGCCATGGCCGGTACGCTAGCTAGACTTATTCCGGTTTCTGTCACGTTTTTTGCTGTGAAATAATTCGAATGATATTGTTGGGATCTCATGCTATTAAGATCTTCTTCGCTTTTCGGTAAATCTCTCGGCTCTGATCTACATTCTCTTTCAAAATTCGGCAGATATTTAGGTTGAAGTTGGAGAGCGTCTACGCTACCAGTAGTAGCTTCACGGGGAGTCAGTTGAGTTCCCAACTCTAAAACAATTAACACAAAAGCAAAAATTAAATATACAGGACGAATCGTTTAGTTGTAGTGATGCTTCCTCTGAAGTCAGACATACCTGGAGAAGTCTGTTGTAGATTGTAGGGACCGTTGTGATGAAGTACAGCTATACTTGGCACTGAAGGACCCTGTAGACTGAGGCTGACAACATTGACGCCGTTAACGTTACCTATAAATATTCAAAGTTTTGAGTCGCATCATTTTTTCCAAAAACTGACTTTATGAAACAATTAACATCAGCATGCATGCCTAGTGTTCAAGATTACTGTTATAGAAAATATTTTAAGTTAGTGAACTATTGTAATTTGTCAGAAAAATAATATATATGTCAGTAGTAATAACCCAAGGACATTGATAATTGTTCGAAAAAATCTTATGACAGATTTCGGAAGCTTGTTGCTTGGAAACAGACCGACGCCGTAGGCGGAGGTAGGCGTAGGCGCCGTAGGCGGAGGTCTGTTGCCTACAAGCAACAAGCTTGAGAAAGTTGTCATAAAATTTCTGAGCATTTATCAATGTCCGAGGGTTATTCGGATATAAAATTTTTTGTTTCAGTATTACAACCAAATCGTGATATTTCGAAATATTAAATATTCGAAACTTCAAAATCCAAATAAATCAATATGTATCCATAGCAACGTGTGAAAATTGCCCATGGTCTGTTTTCAGTGTAATGTTGACATGTTTGGCTGAGATTGTTCATATGATATAAAATGAGGAAATTTGATTGGTTTTTGGAATTGTCAAAAAATTTTCAGTACAATAAAATTTGTTCTTATTCTAAATCTCCATATATAATTTTAATACTGATGAGTACAGTAAAATTTAGTTCGAGTAAGCAGTACGTCCGTTCTCTTTAGATATTTTCTTATTACTGGTTAATTAAAAACTTTAAAAATTCTCTGTCTCTAGGATTCAAGCCGATCTGTAAAAATGCTTCTCGTATGTCTGCTATAAATCCAAATTTCTTAGTCCTTGTCTCAAGGTGGGAGGATATTATAATTGTCGGTACAATAATATTTGTTACAATTCTAAATCTCCATATATGATTTTAATACTGAGTACAGTAAAATTTGGTTCGAGTAAGTAGTACGTCTGTTCCCTTTAGATATTTTCTTATTACTGGTTAAGTTTTAAGAAAACCTTACACCTAGCTAGCAAATATTACCATTGGTATCCTCTACCAGTGGAGTACGGTCCTGGAAAGGAAGTGAATAGTCGGTTATATTGACACTCCTTATTAAAACTTAAATTTTGGAGATTTTTTCACTCAATACAAAATATTGATATCTGTTTTCAATTTTCCTATCTGTGTGCTTCGCGTTGTCATTAGTTGTTTTATTCGATATTAAAAATCTAGTGACTGACAGAAAATGTCAAATTATTAAAGAAACGTCAGAATCATTGTATCAAGAAATAATCTTGACAAATACAACTCGTATTATTAATGATTATCGAAAATGTCTTCTCTTTTTCGAAACAAATTCTTGTTTTAGGAAACCACACTCGCGCTTACGCGCTCGTGCTGTTTCCAAACAACAATTTGTTTCTCAAAATCGAAGAAATTTGTATTTCGATAATCATTAACACACTTGTTGTATTATTATCGATAATTTTTTTCTGAATATAGTAACCAATCAAATTACTTAATTTCAAGTCATGTGTCAAATTTCATCCAATCACCGCTGTATTACAGCGAAAATACCCTACCTGTGGTGTTTTCAGTTTGGTGTTTATTTTTTATTAAAAATTAATTAAACGTCAAACTGACAACTGGATTAAAAATGTCGCAAATATTTGGTATTGCATCTAACGATTCAATTAATTTACCAATTGTACTTTTCACAACTGTAGTTTTGAATAAAAATGAATAATATTTGTTTGATTATAACTAATAAATTATTAAACGTTGGATTGACAATCAATTTTTTGATATCTACAAAGTAAAAAATTATCTTATCGAATACTCCTCGGGTCTTGATAAATACTCAAAATTTTGTCATAGAGAATCCCCTATTGCATCTAACGATTCAATTAATTTACCAATTGTACATTTCACAACTGTAGTTTTAGATAAAAATGAATAATATTTGATCAAAACTAATAAACTTTGTATTGAAAATTATTAAACGTCGGATTGGCAATCAATTTTTTGATATCTACAAAGTAAAAAATTATCTCATCGAATACTCCTCGGGTTTTGATAAATACTTAAAATTTTGTCGTAGAGAATCCTTCAAGCGTGTTGCTATTATCGGCCTTGGGCTATTATCAAGCAACACGCTTTCAGCATACTCTCTGACAAAATTATCTCGGTATTATCAAGACCCTAGGAATTTTTTACTGAATATAGTAACCAATCAAATTACTTAATTTCAAGTCATGTGTCAAATTTCATCCAATCACCGCTGTATTACAGCAATAATATAGTTAAAATAATACCCTTCTTGGTGTGCGTCATCGATTGTGACGTATATCCGGGTTTTCGGCATGTCGTTTATTTTATTTGCTATTTTGACATATAGCTAACCTTAAATTTGATAAATAAGATCATCAGGATTGTATTTAGCCAAATTCGAAAAGGCTTTGCAATTAATAATAACCAGCTTCTTTTCCTAACTGAAAACACTTGAGAACTTTCAAAATACTGATGTTTTTCCGTGTATTCATGCATATTTTTGTATTATTCTGTAACGAGTTAATCTTTTTTAGAACGAAATGGAGGTTTTTTTTATTATTATTATTTTTTTTTTGGTTTCATATAACTCGTTACATACTCTACAGCCTTTTCTGTTACCTACCGTATTCATTTATTTCTCTTTGTATATACGTAACTATATAATGTATTTTTTTTT
>CAJUYH010007055.1:0-18493 GCA_910591685.1 Galerucella tenella
TTTGACTTAAATAGTGCTTAAGTTTCTAGAAATGCAGTTATTTGATTCTCGATAAACGTGACAAATAGTAGTGACTAAAAATGGAAGCAGTTTGTGAGTATACGCCAGTGAAAAAATTAAAACTAGACCATTTATCGCTCAATGAAAAGAGTGCTGTAGTGAATGTGTACCACTATTTTAAACATCAAAATCCCTCAAACACTATTGACAGTGTAGTTGAAACAACATCTAAGGCAATGGGATATGGAAAATCTACAATATATAGAGTTCTAAAGGAGGAAAAATCAGGTGGAGTAACCTCACCAAAGCCGAAACCAGGTAGACCAAAACTATTAAAAGTCAACGTCAGGGCCGTATCTAGGGCGTGGCAAAGGTGGCACTTGCCACGGGCGCAAAGTCCGCAGGGGCGCCAGAAAATATCAAAAAATGAAGAAATAGAAGAGCCAAGCAAAGTAATTCGAAAGACGTTTTTCGCGCGAGGGGCGATGGCGAGAATTATCCATTATATGTGGCAACACAAAAAGAAAACCCAAAAATTGTAAATAAAATTGTCTTAAATTACCAAAATTTCACAATAACACAAAAATACAAATAATTCTCTAAGATGTAATGTGTCTAAAATCTTTCCATAAATATTTCAAATAGGTAATACCGATAATAAAATGTAATAAAACTAACAAATTTGGTCGCACGTGTATCTCACAGATACAAATCCGACCGGCGGTCATTTTCAGGTCAATAAAACACGATTTAGATATTGTTAAATAATATAATTTTGGAAAAACCCTTAAAACATGTTCACCAAGGATTACTAAAAATTTCAGATTCGTAATTCTAAAAATTTCTGAGAAATTTGCCTAAAACGAAGCCGGAAGCCGCGCGCGCCTATCGGAGGGTTGAACGAGTAAATTCGAATGATTTGATGCGTTTTGTGCCTAGCGTAAATAGCGAAACGGGTAGGATTAATTCTTATGTGATTTATGAAGTTGTGTTGTGTCTACTAGATTTTAGTAAAGAATTGTGCAATAAATATTAAAACTGGGAAAAATCATTAAGTTACGTATTAATATAGTTAATATTGAGGTAAGACTTCAAATAATTTAATTAAATTCTATATTATAGTTATAATCTATATTGTATTAAGATTAAGGTTTATTGTCTTTTTCAAACGTTCGTGCTTCAAGAGGTTAAAAAACAGAATTTATGATTGTTTTTCTTTGTAGATATGCCACCAAAAAAAGTTATCAGGGGCGCAGAATAAAGCACTGCGAGCTCAAAAAGCTGCTGCCTTAAAAGCCAATACTAGTAACATATCAAAGTTTTTATTGCCAAAAAAACTCTGTACTAGCGAAGTGTCCACAACTGTCAGTCCTACTCATTCTGATTTAAGTTCTACAGATAGTGAAGATGAACAAACGAAAAACATAGAACTTAAATCTAGTCAAGAACCAGAAAAAAAAAATTTGCAACAAAATCATGAACTCCAAGAAAACATTGAGATTGACTTTAATAATCCAACCACGTGGAAAGTAAATAACAATACTATTGCGTGGTATGTTGAACATGGTCCAATTTGTGGCGATGACATTGAATGTTATCCTTTGACGAATAATAGGCGTTTTGAAAAACATTGGTTCACGAACATGAAGAAAAATGGAGAAAGAATTTTTAGAAATTGGCTTATTTATTGCAAAGATCTCGACTCATTATTTTGTTTTCCATGTAAACTTTTTAATGATACAAATAACATTTGGACTACTGGTTTCAATGATTGGAAACATTTGAATCCTGTGTTACCTCGTCACGAAAATTCCATCAGTCATAGAGAAAATTATATAAAGTGGAAAGCTTTTGAAAAGAGATTAAAAATTGGTGGTTTTATTGATGATGAGCTACTGAAAACAATAGAAAAAGAGAAAAATAAGTGGAGACATATATTAAAAGTGATCATTGATGCAATTTTACACTGTATAAAAAATAATGATGCCTTGAGAGGAACCTTTGAAATAATCGGACATCCAAATTGTGGTAGATTTCTTAACACAATTGAACTACTAAGTCATTATGATAATGTTATCAAGACCCACATTGAAACTCACAACAAAGGCCAACTCTCCTATTTTTCATCTGGAATACAAAATGAGCTGATTGGTTTAGCAGCTACCAAAGTACGAAGACATATTATTCAAGATATAAAAGACGCGAAATATTTTTCAATAATGTTTGACTGTATCACAGATGTAGCTCATGAAGAACAGATGGTCCAAATAATACGTTACGTGCATATTGATGGCAATAGAAAATGCAGTATTAAGGAAAGTTTTATTGACTTTATAAACACTCGAGAAAAAACAGGTGAAGGGCTTGCAAAAGAAATTCTAGAAAAATTGGTGGCCGATGGCTTGGATATTAAGAACGTAAGAGGACAGTCCTATGATAATGGGGCTAATATGGCTGGAAAATACAAGGGTGTACAAGCTCAAATTTTGAACATAAATGACAAAGCAAAATGTATTCCTTGCACTGCCCACAGTCTAAATTTAGTTGGCGTTCATGCTGCTGAAGTAACCCCACAAATGGAAACATTCTTTGCAACTGTTCAACAAATATATACTTTTTTTGTTGGATCTTCTTCAAGGTGGGAATTACTCAAAACAGAAATCAGCATCACTCTAAAGGGTTCTAGCGATACTCGCTGGTCCTCAAAAGCAAACGCTGTGCATTCCTTGAAGTCACAATTAGAAAAAATTATTAAAATTCTTAACGAGCTTAAAGAATCGTCCCTGATAAATTTGATAACAACTTACGAATTTATCATATATCTTAACTTCTGGGATATTCTGTTGGGTAAAATAAATAGAATTAATCTATCTTTGCAAGAAAAGCAACTAGATATTTCTAAAGGCTCACAAATGATACTTGGACTATTAAACGAATTAAAAGCGTATAGAGAAAACTTTTTTACACCATTGATGGAACTTTCTAAAACTGAAGCAAATAAAATTGGAATTGAACCAAAATTACAGGAGTCAAGAAAACGAAAAAAACCCAAAATGTCAGGAGAACTAGCCAGTGATGAAGCTTATCTTTTTGATGCGAATGCAAAACTAAGAATTGGACTGTTACAAGTGATTGATAAAATAATAATACAAATTGAAAAAAGATTTGTTGCTTTGAACGAAGTGGCAGACGACTTCAGTTTTTTGAAAGGAAGTGTTATTCAAACTATGACTATTGACGATTTAATAAAAAGTGCTGCAGATCTTGCATTAAAGTATCCTTTAGATTTAAATGCACATGAATTTTCATTGGAAATTGAAAGTTTTAAATTTCAGAGTAACTTAATTTTAGACAATTTTTCTGAAATGGGATCATTACAACTATTAAATGGTATATATGATCTGAATCTTGAAAATATTTATCCAAATCTTCAAACGGCGTTGAGAATATTTCTGAGTTTGCCAGTGACAACTGCTACTTGTGAACGTTCCTTTAGCAAATTGAAACTTATAAAGTCGTACCTTCGTTCCACTTTGGGAGAAGAGAGATTATCAAATATGTCAATCCTCGCCATCGAAAAAGAAGTGACATGTACCCTAGATTACTCTGAATTGGTTGATATGTTTGCAGATGTAAAAGCAAGAAAAGTGAGATTTTGAACACTGTACGTTACTTACCTACATAATTATTATTTTCTGGTCAATTAACCAAAAAAATTTTTACTTTATTTGTTATATTTTTAAATTTTTAGTTTTTTTTTTCAAAAATATAAAAGTTTTTGTATTGTTTTTCAAGATTGTTAAATTTCAATGCATTTCATTTGAAATGTCTATTTCAATGTTAGCAATAAAAATAAGTAAATATCCATAATACTGCGTATTACTTTAAAATAGTAACCACAATATATGACCAAAATTATAAAAAAAATACTGGTTAAAAAAATCTACGCAAATGCGGGGCGCTGTCTAGTATGTTGCCACAGGCGCAACAGTACCTAGATTCGGCTCTGCGTGGACGAGTTTTTAAAAAATGCTATTCGTAAGCTTGTTCACTAATTTTTTATAAACAAGCAAATACCAACTTTAGATAAAGTTTTGCAAGCCATTACGAATGATGTTGATTTACCCACAATAAGCCGGGATAAACTATTGAAAATGTTACATGAGTTAAACTTTAAATTTGAAAAAATGGGCAGACACTCAAATGCTAATTGATTCTGAAGAAATTGTATGTTGGAGAAGACAGTACCTCAGAAGAATACAACAAGTTAAAGCTCAAAATAAAAACATTTATTATTTAGATGAAACATGGGTTAATGAAGGACATTGTGTAGGAAGAGTTTGGAAAGACAAAAATATAAAATCATCCCATCAAGCTTTTCTAGAAGGATATACTACTGGTTTTAAGGAACCTATAGGAAATGGTAAAAGATTAATTATTTGTCATATAGGCAGTACAAACGGTTTTCTTGAGAATGGTTTACTCTTATTTGAATAAAAAAAACCGTTGATTATCACGAAGAAATGAATGGAGACGTGTTTGAGGAATATTTTGAACAGATGATTCAATTCATACCAAAAGGATCGGTTATTGTAATGGACAATGCAAGTTACCACTCCAGATTACTTGAACCTTTACCAACCACTAAATGGAAAAAGGATGAAATTGCAAAATGGTTATCTTCTAAAAATTTAGCCTTTGACAATACAATGCTGAGGGCAGAATTGTTAACTATTGCTAAAAAACATAAGCAAAATTATAAAAAATATAATATTGAGGAAATAGCCAAAAATCGAGAAATTGAAATCCTTCGTTTACCACCCTACCATTGTGAGCTGAATCCGATAGAATTGATATGGACTCAAGTTAAAGGTTATGTTGCCAGAAATAACACTACTTTTAAATTATCAGATGTTAAAAATCTCTTCAATAAGGCAATATCTGAAGTAACAAGTGAAAATTGGCAAAAATGTATTAGACACGTTACAGAAATAGAAAAAAAAATGTGGGAGCTAGATAACATAATTGATATTACTATAGAGCCCATTGTAATTTCTCTATAGGTAAATCTTCTGACACAGAGTGCGAGGAACCATAACTTTAAAATTATTAATTTATGTACTTTAATTTTATTTTTAGATTTTTATTTTTTAAGATTTAATATTGTCGTATTTTTTGCATGTTGCTCGTCAAATTTTATCCTTGCGGTTGGTTTTTTTTTTCTCATATACCTACTTAATTGTTTTTTTAGCTCCTCATATTAATTTATAAATAATTGTAATTATCTGTACATATTATATACATATTTTGTAAATAAACATATGCCTAAAACAAAATGCCTAAAATAATATTGACTTTTTCTTCATTTTACCCAAATTAAATTACTACTTACGAATTATGTTTATCTATCTAAAATTGGTAATCTAGGTATAAATAACTAAAACAAATTAAATATTTCTATTTCCATATTAATTTAATTTTGAAAACGCACGTCTATGGTTTACTGCCTTTAACACTGGTAACTGCAAAACATTTCTGGGAATTTACTCTCTCTTGATTTTCAAATACAGTATAGAATAAAAAGGCTGATCATATGCAATTCCCACTGAATAAATAAGAAAACTTTTGTTAACTGCCAATGCTGTTTCATTTCTACAGCCCATGCAAATTACCAAAATATATTCTTTTTTATATTTTCTTGGGAAATTAAACCACAATATTTTTGAATTCTTTATTTCAACGTTTCGGTAGCGTTCCAGCTACCGTTGTCAAGAAAAAATAAGTAAAAATTAATTTTTTTATCCCTAACTGACACAACAGAAAAAATTTGACAACTAGACAATCAAAAAATTATTTTGAAGTTTAAGACTGCAAAATTTTGTTATCAAATTTTTATTAAGGTCCATTCATAGTAGATCATATCTGTGGCAAAATGTGAAATGAAACACTTCATTTTATGACATTCCAACGATATGATATGATAGTCTATAGTTTTTATCCAGGTTTTCTTATGATTTATAATTTGAATAGTTGTTAATCGATACACATTTCAATACACAAAATCACAAAACTGAGTATACATATTTCAAAAACTTAAATATTCATACACAAAAAAACTATTAAGAAACGCGTTTTATTAACAACATTTCCAATATAAGCGAAAGAAACGCGCTATCCCAATAAAAACCGTTCCTGGAACGTGCACTTCACTGGATTTCCATTTCTAGTAGACTATCATATCGTTGGAATGTCATAAAATGAAGTGTTTCATTTCACATTTTGCCACAGATATGATCTACTATGAATGGACCTTAATAAAAATTTGATAACAAAATTTTGCAGTCTTAAACTTCAAAATAATTTTTTTGATTGTCTAATTGTCAAATTTTTTCTGTTGTGTCAGTTAGGGATAAAAAAATTAATTTTTACTTATTTTTTCTTGACAACGGTAGCTGGAACGCTACCGAAATGTTGAAATAAAGAATTCAAAAATATTGTGGTTTAATTTCCCAAGAAAATATAAAAAAGAATGAATAATATACCACAAGGAACATACAGAAGATACCAAAATATATGTTTACACACATCAATTTTTTTACTTGAAATAATTAAAATATATTTTCGAAGTGTTATTTCTGTCTGCTATAAAAAAAATTAGAAGATCAAAAAAATCATGTAGTGGTTAAGGAAAAACGTAAAAAGTGAGTAAAACAACAAAGTTGTGAAATTAATATGTATGAAGCAATTGGTAAAATGATTTCTAAATTCACATGGCGTTCCGAGAAACTTCACAACATTAAATTCCTTTGCAACATACATGCTACGGTTAATTATTTTGAGAGGTTCGATGAAATGGAGACAACCATCAATCAACTTTTAAATTTCAAGTTAATGCCTTAAGCAATGATAATTGTTCCGTGACTAATAATTATCAATTGAAACACTTCCTTTAAATATAATAACCACCTTTCTTATATTGCCCCACTGCCAATCATTCTTGAAATGTACCTCAATCTTTCGGAAAACAATAAATGTATAACTAGAGACGTTTAGAAAACTTTGCTCAAGTAATTTTTCCTCAAATAAACATAATCAATACCAGCTTACAAAATTTAACGATTTAAATTAAAATAGAAACCCTTTCAGTATCAGTACATTCACATTCCAAACGCAATAAAAAATTAGAAAATTTACGGACCTGGTCAGATTTGTGTTAGGTGTTGCAATTATTTTGGAAATTGGGAGGAACATTTTTCACACATTGGTATGCAAAATATTCAATAATACCGTGTGTCTTTATTTTTCTCATTTTTATCCAAACTGTCGGTATAAGATTTTCAAAAATCAATGTAGAATTAACCATTATGGGTGGCTGTCTGAAAAATATTCCAAAGCTTGTCTGAGTCTGGTAAATTGATATAAAATATATGTGAATCAATAATGGAGTAATAAATGAATTAATAAATGTCTACGATTTATTATTACAATCTGTAAGAAAACGAGGTTATACTTTGTTGGTTCCAACATAAATTCAAAGTTGTTTTTCGGGCGGGTTTCCTTACATAGTTTTGAACGAGTAAAAACTAATGTTCCGGACTCTAATAAACAGCTAGCGACTGTATACATTTAAAGCATTATCAGGGCTCTGATTAGGATTGCGGGACAGGTTAGAAGGTACACACTTCCGGATATACCTTACATTACATTCTGTCAAGCATAGGAAAAGGTATACAAAACCAGACAAGTTCACTACTTGGCAGCGAGAGATAAATGCAAATAGTAAACAGTTCTGAGGTCCAGAAAGAAAATATACAATACAAATAATGTAATCTAGGTGTTCTCTTAGATTCGTAACAGTTAAACGAATGGAATGAAGATTGGAGAACATAATCAAGTAAGCTTGGTAGAGTAATTGGGCAACATGGCGGATGCCGGTAAATAAAGTTTATATATTGTTAATAAAAAGGTGTTGACTTACGACTTTTCACAAATTCTACTTTCGCGATGAATTTATACGATGAACTGTAACACATTACACTTCAAATACACTGTATTAGAAAAAGCATACTATCGACATCGATATTCAAGAGAGCGACCACTATCTTCTAGTGCAATTTGCTGACTGCTAACTGCTACCGTTTGCTACACATTTTCAGAGAAGAGGGGGTTTAGGGGTTTGTCGGTCTTGCGTTCTAAGCCGAATTATACTCTAGTGGAAGCAGGGGCGTCTTCGCTTGAAAAGACTCTGTTGAAACTGTTGTTCGAACACAATTTAATATTTTTTTTTTACTTATTAGTTGTGTAATTGATGATTTTCATTCACCTTCAGATACATTGATACCTAGGCTAACTAACGTAGCTTTTTTCAAATTCAGGGTGTGTACACTATAGATGTAATTTTCTTTACGATTGTTAATACTCTACCTACACTATTGATTCAAGAGAAACACGGCTTTCGACAATTTTTAGTTTTAAAAAATTTGTGGGTTGAACGATAATTAGTGTAAGGACTTTTTTGTTTAAAAGTAATCTAAGGAGTCAAATACATAGCTGTTCAAGTATCAAGGATACTAAGTAGATGATTATGCTCTGAGGCCCGAGGGTATACCTACATCTATTAGTACCTGTCGTGCAGACGAACTTTTATATCATACCAATTTTATACCATACCAATAAACTTTAATTTGATTGATCCATTCATTCTACCATCATTGTCTGTGTTTATGTTGATAGGGAGATATGTATTTAAATGTTCGATGTATCAAATACAAAAATCGAAAATTGAACAAGATTTTCAAAATTCCCGACAAAATCGCAAAAATGTATGAAAAGGCAACGCAAAACCTGTCACCGAGAAAATCCAGAGACTGATACGACGAAGAATATGACCCATTTTTGGAGTGTATGTCAGAAAATGCTGTAGAAAACAAAAGAAGATTTTTATGGTAAAGAAGAATATCAAAATATTGTTTGTAATTTTCACAAATTATGCGAGAATTTGAAATAAAGGCCAATAGGGCACCAACTAAAAAAAACCATTGTGTTATCTTGAGAAATAGTGGATAAAAGTTAGTTATTTAAAAATCAATACTTCAATTTTCTCAAGCAGTGCATCCTTAATGGGGTACTTCAAAATAAAACAAAACAGTACAATATTTTGTTATTTGAAAATAAAACAAAACAATTCAATATTTTGTCATTTCAAAAAAAAATTATCCAGTATTTCTCGAAGCGTAGTTTTATTTCAAAGTAGCTATGGGACTAGGATAAAAGTTTGCCCACCCTGTATCCATCCATTCTTTATAGCGAAAAATCTCGATATTTAAAATATCAAAAAGTTACATGAAATACACCTTGTGCATATTCAATAAACTCTCTTTATGACACACCTTGTATAGCTTTGAAAAAAATTATTTTGTAGGTACTTACAATTTTGATACACTTGTCATTCTAAATACACACCGGCACACTTCAAACTCTAAATTTGCTTCGAAGTTTTTTATTTTTGTTTACAAATTTGTTATTTTTACATATTTAGGGATTATAGAATTTTTTATGAAAAAATTAAAATTTATTGAAGTTTTTAGAAGCAAATCACTCGATAACCGATTGAGTTACACGAATCAAAGAAGAGTAACTTTTTTTTGTTGAATTTAACGCTTTTTAATATTTTTTTATCATTTTACTTGTAAGTTTAGTCCAAAAGAAGTTTACTTTGATTTAGTTAACACAAACAAGTGTAACTAACGCCCTCTATTTACAATGTTAAATTAGAGTGCAAATTATGATTCCTCGTGCCAAAAAACGTAAAATTGCCAATTTTCAAAGAGAAATTGTGAAAACATAAAAAATTATTGCGAGAATCAAAATTTAAATTTAAATTTTGAACACCCCGTATCTCGGAAACTAGCAATATTTGCATAAGGCATGTTGAGCAGAATCATCATATCTTGAGGTCTAGAATCTACGGTTCAGAGATTGGACATTCTTATTGAATCACCCTGTAGATAGTTGAGTTATGAAGCATGGAACACTTAACGAGTATATAGCCTCAAAAAAACTAATATAAAAGTGGGGTCCGCTTTAATGAGATTTGAAGAAAAATATGTTATTTCAGGGGTAAATTCGAACAAGATGCCCAGAATATATTAAAAGAAAATAGATAGGCCAGTCGCAGTACAGAAAGTAATGCTACTAGATAAGGCTGTTGAAGAAGTCAAATAAAAAAAGTGTACTTAACGAGAGGCAGCCGAGGCATATAATATTCCGGTTTCAACCTTGTGTAATAAGCTGAAGGAGAACACATTGAAATTCATCAGTTTTGTTAAAAAATTTCCATTTCTTAGAAACGTTCCCAGAAGGTGCCATTAATTTCGATAAACATAGAAGTGAATACTTTGATGAAGTTTTGTATCAACATAATCGTATTAATTTAGTTCCATTTAATCTGAATGGTTTTAATGTGGAATATGCTCGTCCTGCACCCGGTAACAATCAACCTCATATCAATAATCAATCTCTAGTGTTTCATTGCATTGCTACGGAAAATTATAATGATTTAACGGCGATTAATAATTTAGCTTTTCACATACATGCTTTTGTTGAATTTAAATATCCATGTTTTGTTAATGAGTTAAAATGTTATCTTACATACTTATACAATAATAATCCTAGTATAAATGTAGATTCGTGTAAAAATAAGAAGTCATCTTTGAGATATATTACCAAGGAAGATATTGCTCCTCTATATAATGTTCATTTAACCGATTTGCATTTCAATTATCAACTTTATGTTTGGGTTTCAAGTAATAATGATAAATTTAGTTGTTTAGATGATTTTGTAGTAGCAAATCGTACACATCATAAATTTCTGGAACTATATAAACAGAAATTTGTTAAAAATAAGTTAAGTCGTTTAAATGAAGAATTCGATAGGAAATATATTAAAAAAGTGCAAGTTGTTAGATGTACTCCTTGGACTTTGCAAATTATTATGTGGTATAATTCATTTATAGAATCGCGTCATATTCATAAACGCCCCCAATTATATTTGTATGGTGATGATAATATGGGTAAATCTAATTTCATAAGGCAGGATCTTTTAAATAAGAAATTAATGGAAAGGGCATTTTATCCGTCTCCCGATTGCTTTTTTTAGAAGTTTTTGATACATCGTAGCATAAAGTTATAATTTCTGAAGAGTTTGTTTCAAAAAATTATGATATATCTATTTTGAAAACTTTGTTAGAAATATTATGAATCTCCCATGTTAGATTGTGCACCAATGTTACCGGTTTCATCCATTCAGAATGAAGTAATTGAAATATCTGATGATAAAGCTAATCAGTAAATATTTGTTATTTTTAAAAAAATGATGCTCATACATGTTTTTTTTATGTTTTCAATTTTGTGTCTTAATATTTTTTTGTTTTTAATTATATTTTACATGGTATTTAATAAAGGTATCATATGATGAGATCGAATTAACTGGAGTTGTCGTGAATCTTGTTGAGATTCATATGACATATAGAAAATTCCTAGTTATTCAACGATTACTGATGATATATTAGTTTAAATACCAATTTGTAATTTTTATACAATATTAGGAAAGAACTTTACAGAATTGCAAAAATGAACAAGAATAAATACAAAACCTGGTAGATCATCTTGTTCCAACGATTCACAAAAAAACTTCAATATTTTATTTAAAAAAAATTTCTCCTCGAAGCAAATACATAACAATGGATGCATTTGCTGAACTTTTTACTAAAACACCAGTAAATTCAGAAGAACAACCTAAACAACCGTTTTCGTCGTCGTCGTCGTTCTTGCTTTCTCCGTCCAAATCTAAATCTCTTTCACCAAAGCCTCTTCCAATCAGAATAATCAAACAATTGCCGGCGTCGTCGTCTTCGAACATAATCCAGGAAGAAGTATTACCGTCGTCCTCTACATCTATTTATGAAGAAGTACTACCCACGTTTCCTAAAGTAACAAAGGAACTTCCACCGACGTCTATCGCCGAAGTATCTCTGGAAAAACCGTCTACATCTTTGGCAATTCCTTCTACATCAATGGCAATACCTTCTATATCCAAGGTAGCTCCTTCTCCATCAAAAATTGCAAATGCGTGGGCCGCTTTTTACATCGACGTCGGAATCGAAAATATACCTGTGATTGCTCGAGAAAAATTTTGGAAATCGGATCTCATCAAAGCTTATATTTTAATTTTAATTTTTTTTTTGTTACAGAATATGGGTTCAGGATTCGATATGTGTGTATATGGAGTGTTCAGAATTGAAATGGATCAAGTCCAATTTTCTACCATTTTCATATTATAGTCTTTAAAGGCACAAAAAATATTGTTTATTTCGGTGTAGAAGTGAATCAAGTCACACTTCCCGTATTAAGCGGCTAGACTCGCTTATCGTTTGGTTTCTGAAAACTTTGTTCGTTTGTTTCAGAAGTGAAATGGATCAAGTCCATAGAATTTACCATTGCGCGATTTTGTGAATAAGCTTCGTAGTAATTATTCTCACTGCATCAGTAGTTAAGAGTTAAAAATACGTGTTTTGTTGATATTGTTAAAATGGATGATAGTGAAACAGAGTCTGAACCATTTTCACCAAGTGAATCAGATTACCAGCCTTCAGAAAGGTCTAATTATAGCGAGTCAGAAGGTATGGTTTAATTATTAATATTTTATTATTATTTTAAGCATTACTTTCTAAAGTTAGGTTATGTTTTCGTTGCAAATGTTTAAGTATAGTGATGCGTTGTTCTGAACGGCGTATACGGGGTTTGATCAGAACTTGTAAGTATCTACTTGTATTTTTTTATAGGCGGTGAAGGTGTATCCACACAGAGCAATGTTGCTAGACCTTTGGCAGCTATTTCAGACACCATAACTACGTCTGGAATTTCTAAATCCAGAAAGCGAAGTGTAAATAAAAGTCTTTGGAAGGCTAATGTGAAGAAAAGCAAACGAAATTGTGGTAAAGAATATATTTCTTCATCGGGAAAAACCATACCTCCAAAAACATTCCAGAACATAGAATGCAGGTGCAAAAAGAATTGCTTCGGTAAAATTCAAGAAGATCAGCGCAAGATTATTTTTGAAACTTTTTGGAAACTAGGCGACTATTCCCGTCAAAATATTTTTATACGAGGCTTGGTAGCAGCGCAAAAAGTTGCAAGAAAACGAATAAGAAATGGTGTCGGTGCAGCAAAGCAAACGTCTTTTAAATACAGCTTTCGGGTGGAAAATCACACCGTGTCGGTATGTAAGAAATATTTTATAGATACATTACAAATTAGTGTTGGTAGATTGTACCGCTGTATTTCAAAAAATGAAGTATGTGCAGTATTAGATTCACGGGGAATGAATCCAAGAAAGAAAGTAGATGATTCTAAAATTATTGACATATCAATTATTTTCCCGCCTACCAAAGTCATTATACTAGAAAAGATAATCCTGGCAGGAAATATTTGAACGAATAATTAACTATCAGCAAAATGTATGAGTTATACAAAGAAAAATGTATCTCAGAGAATTGTCTTCCTTGCAAAAAAAAGTTTTATTACCATGTGTTTAATACAAAGTTTAATTTGAGCTTTAAACCACCTTCTAAAGATACTTGTTCCCTATGCGACGACCTTAAAATAAAAATTGACTTTGAAGATAATGCAGAAACAAAAAATAAACTTAAACTGGATAAAGAAATACATCTTGCCAGAGCTGAACAAGCTCGTAATGCTTTGAAAAATGACCAAAATCAGGCCTCAGACATCAACTATGTATTAACTTTCGACCTTCAGAAAGCCCTACCATTTCCTAAACTATCCACATCTGTAGCATATTACAAAAAAAATTTATATGTTTACAACGTTGGCGTACATTCATTTAATATAGGTACTGGATTTATGTACATGTATGATGAGACAGTAGGAGGCCGCGGATCTCAAGATGTCGCAACATGTGTAGTAAAACATTTAAAAGAATTTGCAGCAACTCATAAACTCATGCACAGGGCAGAATAGAAATATAAAGATGTCTCTCTCCCTGCTTAAATTAGTACAAGATCCAAATATGGCTGTGGACATTATCGACTTTAAGTTTTTAGTGTCGGGTCATTCGTTTTTGCCGAATGATGCCGACTTCTGAGTTATTGAAAAGAGTAGTCGCAAATGCCCCTATATTTTTTCCACGCAAGACTGGATGAAAATAGCACAAGAAGCAAAGAAAGCACAACCAAGATTTAGAGTTATTGAAATGAAAAGGGAAGAATTTAAATCAACCAAATATTTGGAAGCAGCAATACAAAATAGAAAGAAAACTCTTACGGGCCATAATTTTTCATGGTTAAAAATCAGGTGGTTGCGTTTTGAAAGGGTATCGCCAATATCCTTAAAGTTTAAAGAAACTCTCAATGAAGACATTGCGTTTGAAACAGTTGATTTGAATAAAACTAGACCAGGAAGAAAAATATCATCATTGACTACCATCCAACAGGAGCCTTTGTATCCATCAAGACGTAACGTAACCGAATCTAAAAAGCAACACATGAAAGATTTTCTACGTTTTATTCCGCCAATGCATCACAATTTTTACAAAAATTTACCAGTTGAAGGCACGAGACAAAACGCAGGCAACCAATCCCTTGATGACGAAATAGAATCTACCGATGAAATTGTTTATGTTTAAGATTTAAAATAATTTCAGTTATCAAATGGTTCAAGTCCAAAAAATTACAAACAATCTGTTTTAAAAATTACCGTAGTGGTTTCTTAAGTTGTTTTAGTGTACAGATGTACAAAATAAAGTGTAATAAAGCATTTTATTTATTTTTTTCCCAAATGTGTTTGTTGTTTTTTAATTAATAAACTCTAAAAAAGTTAAACCTTCATTTTCTCCATAATTAGCTTTTAGGACTTGATCCACTTCACTTCTGAACCCCCCATATGATTGTCTCAACATAGAAGACATTTTTGAAAACCACCATCTCAGATTTAATTATCCAAATATTTCCAAAAAGAAGTTTATCCGCATAATGATGCATTTAAAAGTCCACTTGAGGAGGGAATTTCCGCTACGTCCACTTAATATCATTTTTCGTAACATCAAAGTCGCTATCCACAGTAAACATATGAATACTTTCTTCAAGATATTTTATCGGATTTTAGACCACCACGACGTGCAGTATATGAGTGTAAGTACTTTTGTTATATATATATTTTTTTTTTCGATTTTTCTCTAACTTTTATTATTTGCGAAAAATAATTTTTTTAATAATTTGTTAATAAATCTTTAATATATTTTTTAATAAATTTTTTAATAATATTTTTAATAATATCTTTTATAATTTTTTAATAAATTTTTTAATAATATTTTCAATAATTCTTTTAATAATTTTTTTTCTATTGTTTCAGATCGAACATTTGGTGTACATGTTTTACTATAATTGTAAACCTCTAGAGAAAACGTCCTACCGTAATTTAACACGTAAAGTGCCACCATGAAGGTGAAAAAAGTGTGCCCCACTGGCCGTATGTTTTTTTTTTATTTTTCAACCAAAAACCATTAAAAGTATAACCACTAGCCTTCCAGTTAGCCAAATATTGAATCTGAGGTAAAAAAAGAGCATTTGTTCTTGGTGGGTTACGCTGACCCACCTCGGCCCTAATAACATGGAAAAGCCAGATTATAGGTGGGGGGTCAACCACGCCCACCAGATGATTCTTGCATAGACTTGCATATTTTCGCTGCTGAATCGGTAGTTGGTTTCGTTCTGTTCTTCCATGTGCAGTGTTGTGTCTGTAAAATGTCGTACGAAGAACACCAAGCCAGAATACAAAAGCTTTGGGATGAAATGTTGTCAGATGAGTCTGACTTCTCGCCAGATATATCTGATTATGAGCCTTCTTCCTCGCCTTCTTCTGATTCGGATCAATCTTCTAGTGATAAAGAAAACAGGGCTAGAAAACGAACAAAGAAGCTGCACGACGTGGGTAAAAGGCCAATAAAAAGGAATCCATCCGTAATAGATCAGGCAGTTGCGGGACCTTTCGCAGGTAAAAGCAGTTCCAAAGAAGAACAGGAATTGACGAAGCCTTCCACAAGCAAGCAAAGTAATAATTCAGCTGATGCCGAGCTTTTATCAGAAATTGATGAGATAATAGAAAAGGTTATCAGTGAAAATGCGTACAATACGGATTCTGATGACGAGAATGCAGAACAACAATCAAGAACGATTGTGTGGGATCGTGTTAGTGACAGTACCAGGAAGCAATTCAATTTCACAGAAGGCCATCCCGGTATAATTGCAGAGTTATTTGAGCAGTACGACAAGTCTCCATATGATTTTTTCAAAATGATTATAACTGACGAAATTTTTAATTTATTTGTGACAGAAACAAATCGATATGCTGCCCAGGAGAAGGAGAAGAATCGTTGCAAAAGGGCGAGGATCCAGAATTGGATAGATACCGACCAAGAGGAAATTGAAAAATTTTTAGGGTGTATTTTGTGGATGGGAATTGTTAATCAACCTTCCATTTCCTGTTATTGGTCGAAAAATTTCTTATATTATAATAATCTTCGTAATGTTCTCTCTCGTAACAGATTTCAAATGCTTTTGAAAACTTGGCATTTTGCTGATAATACAAGAGAGCATCATGCAGACGACAGACTCTATAAGATAACTCCTCTTCTGGACATTCTGAGAGAGTCTTTTCAGGCAAAAGTTGTTCCTGGAGAATATCTGTGCATTGATGAAACGTTAGTCCCTTTCAAAGGCAAACTAAAATTCAAACAGTACATAAGCAACAAAAGACATAAATTTGGTATAAAGCTGTTTAAACTGTGTCTGAAAGGTGGCTATTTATATGAATGAATGAATGAATGAATGAATGTTTATTATGATACGACACAATTCCAAATACAACAATTCAACATAATAATACTTATATAAACACATAATAAACAAAATAAGTCACAGAAACCACACAAATGGCTTGTGCGTGACTATAAATTTAAAAACATGAAAACACATAGACCAATAAATATGAAAAACACCTAAAATTTAAAACATATACATATATATATCCTCTTTGACCGAATTAGGTCCAATCAAATTTCAAAATTATGCTACTTAAATCAACCTAATATTTCGAAACATTGCAAGTGATCAAGTATTTGCTTATTATGTTCTACTCAATCAATGCTTGTACCACTTTTCCAGGTATGCCCCTGACATGCTCTTTAAGCATTTTTTTAAAAGTACATAATCTTGTCTGCCTCTGGATACTTTCTGGTAAGGTATTGAACAATTTAGTGCCTAAGTAAAGATAACTCCTTTGTCCCTTATCCTTTTTCATCAAGGGTACAACATATTTATGTCTGTTTCTCGTCTCATAACTGTGCTCGTATGTATGTAGCCTATCTTTATTTAAATATTGTCTTATATTAATTTGTACGAAAAATAATTGTCGTATATCGAGTATGTTTGTTTCAGCATAAAGGGATTCAGAGGAGTATCTTATGTTTTTGTTTAGTAGTATTTTAAGAAAACGATTCTGACATACTTGTAGTGAGTTAAGATACACTTTTGCGACACCTCCCCATCCTATTATTCCGTAGTTCAGGTGAGACTCTACCAAACTGTGGTATATCATTGTTTTTTCTTTAATATTTAAATATTCAGATATCTTTCTATATCCATACAATATGCATCTTAATTTCTTTAATAGATAATTAATATGTGTATCCCATCTAAAGCAGCAATCTAACATGATGCCCAAATATTTTATCTCCTTTACAGATCGTATTTTAAAGTCTTGTTGTATGTTCAAATTAAAGGTTGGGAGTGAAGTGGCTTGACTGCTAAAAGGTAAGTACACTGTCTTCTGAACATTTAATGATAGTAACCTATTATCTAGGAATTTTTTAATTTTTAAAAAGTGGGTCTCTACTTGCAATTTTAAGTCATAATAATTAGTACCTTTATAAACTATTACAGTGTCATCCGCAAAACTTATAATTTTTTGGAACTCGGTTTCTATTAAAAATATATCATTCATGTAAAGGGTAAAAAGCAAAGGACCCAGCACCGTCCCCTGTGGCACTCCACACGTAATTTTTTTTGTTTGACTAAACATATTATATACTTTTACTTGTTGTTGTCTATTTTGTAGATAACTCTTGAAGAAATCGTGTGCTTTTCCCCTTATTCCTATGTTTTCTATAACTTCCAATAATATGGAATGGTCAACGGTGTCGAACGCCTTTGCCAGGTCAATAAAAACCCCGATTACTGATTCTCCTTTGTCTATAGAGTCATAGATGGTGCTAGTAAGTTCAAGTATTGCGTCTTGTGTTGACTTTCCCTCGCGAAATCCGAACTGAGATTTTGAAAGTAATTTGTTATTTTGAAGAAAATTATTTATTCTTTTTTTAACTACCTTTTCTAATACTTTCGCTAAACTCGATATAAGG
>CAJUYH010007056.1:0-14161 GCA_910591685.1 Galerucella tenella
CAGGGTAAATTGTATATTTATCCACATATATAATATATAAAACGTTAACAAGATATTTAAAAAGAAAAGAAAATAATGACAATATATATATATATATATATAAATATGTCCTCGATTATTCCAACAATCCCACAATTATTATTATTTTTTTTTTTTCCTCCCCCCACCTTCAAGTACAAATTTTCTCCGCTCAATTTCTCTGTGTATATGTGTAGTGTATGCTGGCAAATGCCAATTGTTAAACGATGTCATGAGAGTAGATTTGAATGATTGTATATGTGTATATAGTATTATATGGTGTGGTATTGTAGAAAGAAGGGAAAGAGCAATAGAATGACGCTGAGATTTACATTGAACATGCGCTTGTCGTCACGGTGCTTGTGTTTGCATTGTATCCAATAGCGAAAAATCGACAAATGTCAAACATTAATGAACTCTCTATTTCTCTCATCCCATTATGCCATCCGTCATCATCTATCTATACGTCATATATGAAACGCGAATTTGTGTTTCAATCATTTTCATTGTAATGTAAATAGAAGCGGCAGAAAAAAAAAATAACACAAATGAAAACTATAAATTAATTGATAGTATCAATATTAATATGAATTTTCGTGATTATTTATATATTATTCTTATTTTTTTTTGTTTCAGAATTGAGGTTGATATTGTCGCGCTCAAGTTGAAAAAGCTCATGGGTGTGATATTTTTTACGAGCATAATGTGAATGTCCACAGAGTGCGCTCTCGTTTATATCGAGAGGGTAAAAAACAAAAATAATTATAATTGAATTGATAAGCAAGTGTGCAAACACCATAATATTACACAAATACAAATACACACTGTATAATTCAAGATGGGGGAGTCCGAGTCCGCTGACACATGGTCGGCGTGGTTTCTGGACGCGATACGTAAAATTCGCAGCCAGAAACAACGGCCGAGTGTCGAGCGGATTTGTCATGCAATCAGACAACATCATAATTATCATGAGGAGGAAATTGGTGAACATCTTGAAGTGGCGGTTAAACGTGGCGATGTGCTCAAAATATTTAATAAGGGCCAATCGTCATATAAAGACCCAGGTGGTTTACAATCGCGGCCACTTAAGGTGACAAAAACAACGGATCTGAGTAAAGTATTGGGCAAAGCTGTACGTGAACTTGGCGAACGTGACGGTTCAACGTTAAAAAATATTGAAAAATATGTTAGACAAAGTCATACAGTTGAGGAGGAGAGCGATGGTGATTTACGTACGGCATTGAGAATATCAGCAAAGAGAGCAGCTGATAGAGGCTTGGTTATTCAAGATGGAAGATTATTTCGACAGCCTGACAGACCGCCAGCAAAAAAACCTGAAAAGGTGGAAAATAATATGGAAAATCCAACCAAGGTATGTTGAGAATAATAACATTAATTGATTATGTGTGATAATAAAATTGTGGCTATAAATATATGTCGATTGGTGTAACGTGTTTGTAAATGATCTCCACTCAATTATGAGGGTGCAATGGGGGCAATATTATATATTTAGTATGTGGATAATGGAGCCAACAACCACTACCACCCGCCAAAATACCAACCACCAGACACGTTTGTGTATTCAGGTCTTTTATTGATCGTCACACGTGACGTTTTATTTATTTCTTTTTTCCATCACATTTTGAGTGGCAGGCTTGTGTAGAATATTTTTATCCAAATCCTCTCATGGCGCCATCTTCAGCCACTGATAAAAAAAAATTATATATAACTCGATCATCTTGACTCATCCACTATCCAACCCATATTTCTTGTGATAAATCACGTTTTCCTTTTTTTTTTTCTTTTTTTTTCCTTTTCTTTCGTTTTATTATTGTAAGGGAGGATTTGTTCATTGTCCCTTACCTCAATCGGCCCCTTTACCACCGACAGAGTGAACATATTTAGGGTCAATAAATGCTGACCCGAATAGCACCACAACGTACAGAGATAGGATAGGGCTGGGGCTTTATATATATATATATATATATAAATAAAAAGAGCTGAAAGAGCGCAAGCTCTGTAACGTTGCGCACACAACCCCAATGAAGTCAACATATCTAGACACGCGTGATAATGTCGTTTCCCGATTGGCGAGAATACCATTTTATTCGTTTGTCGGTTGCGCGGTATAATGGCCGAGTCTCGCCGACAATATCTACCTACTATACATATGTATTTACGTATGTGTGTGTGTGTGTGTGTGTGCGCCCCTTTGCGCCGACGCAACATAATATGCACTTCTCGCATACACAACCGCACGCACATTCACAATTGCCAAAGTTTTCCCGCGCTTTTTTTTCTTGCGCCACTAAATAACATCTTCAAATACATGTATAAATATAATGAACAAATTAATTTGTACACCATTACTCCGTTCAATAATGTACCATTGCTAATCACTCTCATCTTCATCATTGTCCTACTTGAAAAATTATTTATACCAATAAATAGATGATGATTAATTGTCATTATATCCGATTGAGTAATTCAATGTGTTCATATTTTTTTTTTCTTGCTTTTTTTATTTATTTATTTATTTATTTTTTTTTTTTTTTGCACCGATTCAAAGACATTAATATCAATTTTTTTTTATTATTATTATTTATTACTCTATTCGCATATACAACAATCTCTTTATCAAGAGAATTAGGCCAAGTACACGTTTACTTAAGCGTCCTCTTTTGTATGTGTCCAGTGACCTCGAACCGATCACCGAGCGCAAGAATATTATATATATATATATATAAATATATCTGTATGTTGTACGCGCGCGACGACAAAGGGGGAAATTGGGAGAGGAATATGCGAGGTTGCCATGTTATATTTGTGAACGGCGTCATCATTACACGCAATGTGCAAAGAGAATATAAGAGTGTATATATATGTAGGTTTCATGTCCCAGGATGGACGCGACCAGTTGCAAAAAAAAAAAAGGGGTGGGCCGGGGGTAGGAGGTGGAAAGAGTGAGAATGAAGAACGAGACTGAATGCGAGGATAAGAGGGAGAGAGAGAGAAAGAGGAAAATTAACGCGACGATTGAACGAGTCAAGTATTCTATCGCGCAACAGGTCGTTGGTCCGCGCGCGCTTTCATTCGATCACGTGGGTTTTTATATACTCTCCACTGGTGTCGACGACAGAGAAATCAGCAAAACGGTTGAGTTGTTGGAAGAATGCTCTAATCTACCTCCACTTTGGCCTTACATGACTGATTGACTCATTCGCCATTTCATTGTATACGAGTAGTAGTTAATTATATTATGCGAATATTATTTATTTATTTTTTCACTTTGCATTATTACAAATAGAACAATGTTAATGGAGAGTTATTCTTATCTGTTTTATCATTCAATATGTTGTAATCAAGTGAATGTGTTGATTACTTTACGTATTATCATGAATTACGTAATACTGTGATAACAATTTTTATTCTCACGCGTTTATATTCTCATCGATTTATCAGTATGCAATCGAAAGCTATTATACGATAATGACGCACAATTCATACAACAAATTTTTGTATTGTTGATTAATTGTATATTTGCCATGCCGGTATTTATCTGTTATCTCCAAGTTGAATAATATATAAACATTGAAGATGAATCTAAATAGAATAATGTAAAGCAGGGCTTGCGTATATAATACAAATTCTTCTTTATTTTTCCCCACTGTGTGTGGGTGTGTGTGTGTGTGTTTTTTTTTCTCGTTTGTTTCTGTTTATTTGTACATTCATTATTATATATAACTTTGATGCCCCAAGTTGCATTTGTATGCAGGTCGGGAAAACGCGCGTAAAGGTACATTAATAAGATGCACCCTTCAAATGAAAAAGATGGACGGCAGTGATAAAAAGAAAGACCGAATGTTGTAGAGTGATAAAATTATATATATATGCATGTGTATGAGGAAGGGGTCTGTTATATACCGGCAAAATGAATAATTACGTTTCACTGGACTGCGCGCGTGTTCTTGATGGTGGATTGTGGCCAGGTAGTAGAAAAAAAAAAAGACTGTTTAAGATACCAATTGAATGCAAACAGTTGCCTTGAATAGTAATAACCACATTTAATTTATCAAATTAATTTTTAATTATAAACCGCGCATTTTCATTATATATTTATTTATTTAATTTATTATCTGGCTAATGAATAATTTTATTCTCTTTCTGTGAATAGCAACCAGCACCATTGCCAATATGTCGCGAGTGTTTGGGCACAACCGCGGCCGGCAATAACAACAATACAAAGAAAAATGTGCCTGAAAAATTGAGTAAGTGTAGTGCATGCGGTGCAGCATTACATTACACGTGTGCCCCCGCTGAACTTGCAATTGTTATTGATCGTGGTAGTGCATGGTCATGTGATGATTGTTCACCTACGTGCGCTGGCTGTCAACTTGAACGCGAGTCACAAAACTATTTGGTTAAGTGCGCGGGTTGTCCCAAGTGTTATCATCCAACGTGTCTAAATCCAACATTGGATAAAAAGAGTAAGGCACCGTGGCGATGTAGACACTGTCAAACGTCACATGGTAATCATCATCGTGATGACAATAAACGTGGTGGGAATAAACAGCAGCAGCAGCAGCAGCAACCACAGCCACAACAACATCAGGATTCAGGTTCACAGGATGAAGCGAGTTCGCCAACGAGCGCGAGAAAGAGGCTCAGCAAAATACGGGAAAACCGAAAGTGAGTGATTGTGTTGGTAGAATGGAAATATATATATTTCACTTTCTGATATTTTTTTTTTCCAATAATAATTACAATAATATATGCATATTTCTATTGAATTAAATTTTATTTCAGAATATCTTCCTCAGGAAAATAGTTCTATTAAGACCTAGGAAGTTGATATTGCTTCTATTCTATTTATTTTTACAGTAACAAATTCATTTCTAAATTAATATCAATAAAATATTATATGATAAATTCAATTACTAAAAAATCAGTGTCGTTGTTTTTTTTTTGTTTGTTGAAATGGCAGATCAGCAGCGTCGAGAAAATGCCCATCGGTGACCCCAGTGAAAAAATCTGGAAATGGACTTGGTGGAATTGGTGGAGGGAATGGAAGTGGAAATGGAGGAAATGGAGTTGTATGCGGGACGGTGTCACAGGTGGACAGCAGCTCGGACGGTAATGCGGGTGTTGTCTCCCTTCGTCAACCACCATTAAATCCTAATACCCAACAATCACAATCCCATACCTCAATTGCGGGCCAGGGTAGGCTGCTCGAGGAGAAGAGCGATCGAATATCCAAGGAGAAACAAAAGTTTTTTAGGTTGAGCGCATTTAATGCCGATCATAGTAAAATGAAGCGGTCAGGTGGCGTTGTAAGTGGTGATAGTAAATCTAAGTCGCAAACATCAGCAAAAAACAGTCCTAGGTCTTCGAGAACTGCCACTGTTACTGCTGCTCCTGCTCCTGTTCCTGCCGCTACCGCTGCTGCTGCTGCTGCTGCTGCTGCTGTTGCTGTTGCTATTACTTCAACAAAAAATAATTTGAATGGAACGGGTGATGTTGGCGATGCAACACGAAGAAAAACAATGACAAAAAGACGCGTACCAGCATTATCAAGCAGCGATAGCAGTGGAACTTCTAGTAGTAGTGATAGTGACAGTTCAAATGCGTCTACCAGTGATGATGAAGATGATGAAGAGGAAGACGAGGCGAGTTCGAGCGATTCAAGCGACTCATCGACATCGCAAGATAGTGTTGTTGTTGAAAAATCAATTAAAAAACCAGTTGCCTTTACCCATGATAAAAGTGAGGAGAGTCCATGGGGTTTTGCTGCAGCAGCAGCAGCGAAATTAAGTGTTGATACGCCTTTCTTCAGCACTATCAATACTTTTGGTGCGTCATTACCAAAATTAGATGTCGGTGACAAACCGACATTTGGTTTACATATTCAACCTGCTGCAAGTCCCGTTGATTCAAAGAAAAAGTCATTAAATTTGGAGAAAGTACGACCGGGATTTGGGCAATTAAAGGGACTTTATGATGGTTTAAGTCACTTTTTCTCCGCTCCGGGTTGTAGTAGAGTAAGAAGTGGTGATAAAACACCAAATTATGCGCCAGATAGGAGGAAAAGGCAGCATAGCGATGATACAGATAAAACGCGAAAAATCATTAAGTCCGAGCAGGATCGAAGTAAAACAAATGAGAGTCAAAAAATTATTGATGATGACAATGAAATAATAACGGATACAATTAAATTAAAGGATATTAGTGATAGTAAAAGTGTTAAAATGACGCCGTCTAATCTCGTTAAAACTGCAGTTAATAGTAAACGTCATGAGCAGGGCAAAAGTAGGACAATGGGTGCGGTTAAGTGCGCTGATATTTCGACAAAGGAGCAACAACAGCAACAACAAAAGAGGAAACTAGTGGACGGCCACCCTGACCCGGCGGCGACGGTCCCGAGTCTTCATCATCATCATCATCATCATCACCACAATCACCATCATCATCATCATCACGATGAGTCCAAGTCCAATCCTGGCCACTCCAAATCCTCCCAACCACGAGCCTGTACTAGCGCCAACACCACCAACACCACCACGACACCCCGCGCGACACCCTGCTCCACCAGGAAGGGTAAGAGTCTACCCCGCCCGCTCACAAAACAAAAAAAAATGAAAACGTCAGGAAAAAGCAAAAAAAAAACGTCCTTAACTACCTTTTCTCTAATTCTTTATGAAGAATAAGTAACCCTAAGTCCTACCGGAATTCACAGACTTGGATATTGCAACTTATAAAAATAAAAAGCAAGCAAAAAGATTATTGGCGAGATTTGTGAAAATTCCGAAGTAATATATCCTACACAATTGCCTCCAATTATCCTTTTTACACCACCTTGAAAGCCAAAACAATTAAAAATTGAAAAAAAAAATAAACCTTGCTCTATATATGATTCACCACCGTGGATGTGTTGGCGGTGTGGTGTGCGGTATTTTGGTACTATTTGTACGTGTGCGTGTGCCTGCATCCTTCCTAATATTACCAGCAAACCATGATATATATAAAAAAAAAAATGTAGAGAGAACGAAAACCAAATTGAAAATACGGATATTCATTTGTAAATAATCCGTCATTGAGATGAGTCCTATGGGTTTAAAACTGATCGGAAAATTTCTTTGATAAGTTTAATCCCTAAGAATTCACCCTACAAAAAAGATACTATCAGTTAAAATTAATTTTCATTAATTGTATATGTGAACAATTAATTTTACTGATGGCTTTGTTTTTTAAAATAATTGTTGCATGCGTTGCTTCGTGCCCGTTTACACACACATATATATATATTTTTTAATACTTCAATCAACATTCCGAGCCAGTCGGTGTTTCTGACTATTTTAAACATAAAAAAGTAACAAAAAAAAAAACAAACAGAAAAGTGAAAAGAAAAGGAAAATGAAAACTGTCAATTCAAAAATACTTATATTGCTTGGAATGTTTGTTGTTTGCATGGCATTTATTTTTTGTTTTAAACCATCAAGAGATCATAAAAAGGAATGAAAAAAGAAAATAATAATAATAATAAACATATGCAAGAAAGAGAGAGATTGAAAACTAACTTTGGCACCGCCAGAGACCGGTTGTCCAGCAGCTAATCGAGAGTGAAATGAGAGCTAGAGAGAGAGAGAGAGAGTGAAAAAAATGAGCGAAAGTATTCTAATGCCACTGATAATAAAACAAATACCATTTAATCCACCAATGAATAATCCACAGCCTTCTAATACAATATTGAAATCATCTTCAACAGATGAAAAATGTTGCGCGCGTCGTGAATCCCAACGACACTTTATGCCAACACAATTCCGCTTGCCCCTTTAAACTCCCTTGTCTCCCTAATTTTTACCTTTTGTTATTGTCTTGTTACCAAATATTAATATTATGATTAAAAAAAGAAAATTTTGAGCATTCGAATAATATTATTATAAGGATGTATTGAAATGAATCATAAAGTAATTAAAGACATATAATTTTGCAGAGGAGCCATTGCTGAATCAGTCTCTTCCATCTGGAGTTACACAAAAAGATCAGGAGCTATTTAAAGAAGCGCGTGATCAAGCAAATCGATTAACTGCCAACAATGATGACGTTGACCTGTCATCTGTAAGTCCTGGTGGGACGGGACCCGGTGTGGACTCTCGAAATCCCGCTGCAATTGTCTTTGGACGTTATGAAGTTGAGACGTGGTACTCCAGTCCCTTTCCACAAGAGTATGCGCGATTACCAAAACTCTTTTTCTGCGAATTTTGCCTGAAATACACAAAAAGTCGAGCTGTACTCGATCGTCATATGGACAAATGTCAATGGAGGCATCCGCCTGCAACGGAAATTTATCGATGCAACGTTTTGTCAGTGTTTAGGAAAAAAAAAAAAAAAAAAAAAAACAAAAAATTAATTAATAACACAAGTTTTATTTTTAATATTGCAAGCATCTAAATATTAACTCAAATTTAATTTTTATACTATTATTGTTGCAGATTGATGGAAATGTGAATAAAATTTATTGTCAAAATCTCTGTTTGTTGGCGAAACTTTTCTTGGATCATAAAACTTTGTATTACGATGTAGAGCCATTTCTCTTTTATGCTGTAACGAAAAATGATAAATACGGTTGTCATTTGGTTGGCTATTTTTCCAAGGAAAAACATTGCCCGGCGCAACGTTACAATGTTTCGTGTATAATGACATTACCGCAATATCAACGTCAGGGTTTTGGTAGGTTTCTCATTGAGTTCAGTTATCTTTTATCAAAGGTTGAGGGTATACCTGGAACACCTGAGAAACCACTGTCTGATCTTGGTCGCGTGTCCTATCATTCATTTTGGAAAAGTGTTGTTTTGGAGTATTTGGATGCTCATCGTGACGCTAAAGAAATTAAATTGGGTGATATAACAAAAGATACTGGGGTTTCGGCACACGATATCGCAATGGCATTTCAATTTCTCGGTTTTGTTCGAACATTGGACAAAGCATCGGGCGACAATACAAAAGGACGCGTTGGTATTGTTGTGGATTGGAATAAAGTTGACGCGCACATGTTAAAAGTAAAGAAAAGTTCGAGAATAATTCTTGATTCTGAATGTCTTAGATGGATCCCATTGTTAACGCAAATTCCAAATCCATATCAAAGCCCTGACGACACCAATGAAACAAGTTGTGATGCATCGCCAATTCTCGAGCCAAAACCTATCACGGCGATGATTGAAAAAATTCAAAGAGTAAAAATTAAAAAGAAACCACGTGGACGACGATCGTCCGCCCGAAGATCATCGCCAATTAAACACAAAACATCACCCAAACCTATCAAAAAGGTTAAAGAAATAGAGAAAGACAGTGGAAGTGTTGCGGACGTTGAGGAGGATGAAGAGCACGAGGAAGAACCCAAAGTTATTCAAAGTCCGAGAAATTCTCGAAATACAAATAGTGTCTTAAAAAATTCCACAGTTCTTACGAGTACGCCAAAAGCGCCCACTCCATTATCGTCAATATCACGGCGTCGAATACGAACACCAAAGACACCTGTGGCGGCTGAAACATCCATGACATTGACGACAACACCATCGAGAAAACGAAAACATTCCGAAAAGACTGATGAGGAGGAGAAGAAAATAGTTGAAGTGTCTGTGAGTGGACGAAAACGTACGCGGGAGTCACAAAGGGAAAAAGTTAAGGAGAAGAAAGAGGAGAATGTGGAGGCGAGAAATATTCCGGTGAAAGAAATTGTCCCGCCTGAAATCCAAAAAGCAAATAAACAGAGTAAGCTCGATGACATTCTTATGAAAGTAACGAGTAGACAAAATAAATATCTTCAAGCCAAACAGGCAAAGGAGAAAAAAATTGCGGAGGCGAGTGTGTGTAATGGTAAGGTCGAAGTAAAAGAAACGAAAGTTAAGGAAAAAAGTACGCCTACATCAGGACGGAGGCGCGGTAAAGTAACAGAAAAAATTGCTGATGCAAATAAGAATGAATGTAAATCGGAAAAGGAGCAAACTGATAGTCCTGTTAATTTGCTACCGTCGCGAAATGAAGTCTCGAAGCCTGGAAAATTATCGAAACAATTGACACTCCCCGAGATGATTCCATCACCAACGCCAAAAAAGAGAACTGAAGAGGTGAATAAAAAGGAAAAGACAGAGGAAACTAGGCCAGTAGCTATTGTAGAAACGGAAGTGCCTACCGCGAGTCCGGGTGAATACGAAGGTGGAGATGAAGATGAGGGTGAAGAGGAGGAAGAAGAGTCATCTCGACCTAAATCCATAACTTCAACGCCGCGAAGTTTATCTAATAAAATGAAAGAGAAATCAATTGAGTCATCAAAAGTTTCGGAGAAACTTGATTTACCCAAGCAAGATGTACCTGAAAATCAATCTAAAGCGACTTCCAATAGTGATGACAAGGATAAAGAAAGTGTTGAAAAAATTGAAGAATCTTCAAAAGAACATGTGAAAGACGTGCCTGAAAAACACGTAATAATTCCCGAGGTCCCTGAGATTATTGAAAAAGTTCCTTTAGAAATAAAAGAAATTGAGGTGACCATAACGGAACAAGCAAAATTCTGTCCAAAGGAATCAAAATCTTTGCCAAAATCGAATAAAGAGGAAAAACCTCAGCAAACATCACTACCACAGCAACAATCGTCACCACCACCGTCTTTACCACCACAGCACCTACCATCACCGCGACAACAGCAATCACAACAAGAAGAAGAAGAAGAAGAAGAAGAACACCAGCAGCAGCAACAAATACAGCCATTACAAACAAAAGATATCAAGGAATCAGAACCAACCATTCCGAATTCGCCAGTATCGACAATTTCAAAAGAATATCCAACAGTAACGTCAGTGCCAATCATTGATGAACCTCGGCCTCAAAAAATCGAGGAACGATCCACTGTGATTCCAATGGAAACTCGTGAAATATCATCACACGTTTCACAAACAAATGTCGAAGAAAAAGAACATTCGCCCGAAAGTGGGAAAACAACGCCACATTTGGAAAATCCCGGATCTGTAAAACGAACTCCACCGTCACAACCCGATTTACCATCGATGGGTGTTTATACACCTGACTCGACAACCAATTCTGTTCATTCACTTCACTACGGACAATGTGATCTTGACGTGAGTCAACTTGGCTTAGAATCTCCAACGTCAATTGCGAGCGATCTTGCGTCACAGCATAGCGTTGAACGACCACCCAGCGCTTTACCATCAATCACAACCACTGTATCAGTGCCATTGAGCTCAAATCCTATTCAAATTCCACCGCCCACATCAGTTTCCGTAATGTCTCAAGTACAATATGATTGTTCAATGTCACAACATACGTCACATATACCCATGCATCCGATGCATCAACCTTTGCCACAACCTCGTACACCACAATCCCACACACCTCAAAGTATTCCAACTCAAAGTCCCCAACCGATGCCGCAATCTCATACACCCCAACCAATCTCACAATCGCACACTCCACAGCCTATTCCACAATCTCATACACCTCAACCAATTCCACAATCACACACACCACAGCCAATGGTCCAATCACACACGCAAAATATGCCCACGCACAGTCCACAGCCAATGCAATTGATGGTTCAACAATCACAAGCCCAAAATATTCAGCAGCATTCACCGCATCATCAACACTCTCAACAGCAACAACAACAGCAACAACAACAACAGCAGCATCAGCAGCAGCAGCAGCAACAACAGCAGCAGCAGCAACAACAACAACAACAACAGCAACAACAACAGCAGCAGCAACATCAACAACAGCAATCTCAACATTCGCATAATAGCAGTAAACGCGCGCACAGTTCACAAACACATCGGTCACGATCAAATCAACAGAGCAGGTCGCACCGGGCAACGCCACCGAATTCACACTCACAAACTTTGAACCATGTGAGCTCGGTACATACGACCGTGGCACATGGATCATCGTCGCTTCCACCTCAGTATCAGCAGCCCACGTCAATGACTGTTTCATCTGTACCACATCCGCATAGTCATACACACACTCATCCGCACAATATGGCTGTTATATCTCAAGGCAATTATATGGCAGTTGCTTCGCAAGCATTTCCATCACAGAATACTTATGTTATTCAACATCGTGGCGGTCGCACTGGTGCACCAACTCCATGTACAACAGCTACGAATTTTTATATTCAAGCGAGTGCAATGCCGCCACATTCACATACACCATCGCCCGCAGCACTTGGTGCATCGGGAAATCATCAAACGCCCAATTCTTGTAGTCTAGCTAAACTTCAACAATTAACAAATGGATTGGAAATGATACCGCCAACACAGCCACCAGCAATGAATCTCACGCCACCACCGCCTATTCCACATACCATGACGCCACCACAAAATTCGCGACAATTGCCAACACCACCCCAAGTACCATTGGGTTATACAAAAAATTATTATAATGTGAATAGTGTACCGCCACCTGGTACACCAGGCCCACCAAGTAGATCGACTTCAAGATCATCTGCCAATGCAAATATGGCGCCGTTGACTCAACCGTATGGTACTGAGAGTCTCTATAGGCAAACTTTAGATCCTGGTAGTACTTGTCCACAAATGCAAAGTGCTGCGACACGTGTTAGTCAAAATGTTGCATTAAATACAAATTTAATGGCCGCAGCACAGTATGGTTATAGAGTTACACAGCCAACAAGTGGTTATATGAATCAAGCAGCGGCACAAATTGGTGGCTTTATGAATCAAGCAGGACAATTGCCCGTTGGTGTTGTCAATGTACCTGCGCCATATTCGCAGGATCCACATCAGCAAAATCCTGCGGCTGTTTACACGACCTATCATGGATACATTAACGGTGGATTGATGCAACCGTTAAATGGTACAATGAGGCCGCGATAAGTGACTGATTATTTTAACACAAATACAAAACAAAAAAAAAAAGAATCATATAATTAATAATTTTGCTGAAACTAAAAGCAATATAAATTTTATCATCGAACGCCTATTTTAAATAGGAATATTTAATTTATCTCTTCGCGAAATAATTTTTCGAGAAGATTGTTTTTTTGAGGGTGCGATAGAAAAACTGTCAAATGTCACGAGTATTTTTTTAAACTTCCCTCCAAGTGTGTTACGTTATTTGTGTATAATATTTATATATAAATAGCGGCTAGATTTTTTTTTTCTGTTTGATATTGTATCGTGTTGTTGAGAGTGAGAGATAGAGCGGGAGTTGATGCAAGAAAGCAAGAGAATTGGAATTGATTGTAAAATATTGTCACATTGTTGCTTATTCCGTTGCATCCGTTTTTCCATTTTTGCTTTCATCCTTTGTCATTTGTGGCTATACTTTCTTGCGACTCTCTCTCTCGTTACGTTCAAGGCAGACTGTACTTTATTCTGTATTATATAGTGGCGGTTTTGAATCGATTCTCAATTTTTATTGTCTGTTATACCATTAATTCATGCATTTGCGAGCTCATTGATGTTTTTATTCGTTAACTCACTGCCTTTGCCGCGACCGAAATGGATCATAATGAATTGCACATAATACACAAACAGGTTAGAGAAAAAAAAAAGCAATCCACACTCAGTGAAATAATAATATAAATATCCGAATACTATTGAATTACATTTACACCACTCACATGATGAATCTATAACTTTTTACTATTTATGATTAGCAATGACAGTAAATGATTAAAATATTAACAGGAGCAAGACATAAATAAATAAAGAAAAAAACAAAAAAACGGAATAATAATGTGAGAGGAACACTCACTAGTTTCGAATAAATATACAGACATGTAATATGTGAAATTTTAATAATTGTACATTGTGAGAATTGATTGCAGGTGATTAATTACATGACTTTTCCGCAGAATATCGCTGATTTTTTCCAATTTATTTATATTCATTTGTGAATATTGAATCATGAGTCAGTTTAATTGTTCCACGTTAATTGCATGTTTGTTACAATTTTCTAAATTATATATATATTTTTTTGTGCCACTGTTTATGCCACAGAATTATTTCAATTTATCCGAATTATCTGAATAAAAAAGGAATGAATATTATGCGACACTTTGCGGAATTGTAAACATAATTATCTTGTATGTAGTTGATGTTTTTTTTTT
>CAJUYH010007056.1:14261-32753 GCA_910591685.1 Galerucella tenella
TTTTTTTTTTATGTAACAAAGCAAAATACGAAAAAAAATAAATATATAATGGTAACAACAAATTAAGCACGAGAGTGAGAGCATCGAATAAAATTGAAAATGAATAATGATTAAGCTGAATGGATGCGGGGAGACTGTTTGATAAAAATAAACAGCAAATAATGAAGGAGAAAAAAAAATGTTAGTTTTTAGAGAAGAATAAACGAGTACCGAAAGTCTTTAAGAATCATAGTGTAAAATACATCAATATTTATTGTACATAGATATAAAAAAAAATACTACTAACAAATAAAATGTGAAATCATAAATTAATTGCCACGTATTACAATTATTCATTCCATTGATGACTATTTAATTAAATTAATTGTTTATTTATCAATTAATTATGATAAATGACATCTCATCTGCCAGTTGTGGTTGGCTCTGGCTCTTTATTTTTTGGTTGTTTCTTTATTTGTTTCACTAGACGTCGTTGTTTGGCTGCATTGGCAAGATCAACGTATTTTTTCCGATCTGTTGGTGTCATTTTAGCCCAGAGTCTACCAGCTTTTCTCGCAATAACCGTCACCGGTTCATTTGGCTTTTTACTTCTCATTCTGAGAAAAAATACGAGAAATGGATTTGTTGTTCCTGCAGAAGTGCCGCGCGGTGCATTATCCTTTTTTGTCCGCCTTTTTTTTTGATTTTCAGGCGATTTCGATGTTGAGCCATCTGTGCTGCGCAAAAAAATTATCGCATCTTGTATAATACGATTTGGTGATGATCATCATTTTATTCAATACAAACATATGCATTGTCATGCATACATTTTCTTACTTACCTTCCCGATGGGCGTTCTCTTCTGTGCTCTTTTGCCGGTGATTTTTGGGCCGTGGAGCCATCATTGCCCATTCTCTGACGTTCCTTACTATTTTCCCGGTTCATCTACTTTTTCACTTGATAATTTTATTTTTTATCTGCGAAAATATTTTTAATGTAGCCAAATGTCAATGTGACATTATTGCCGCAGAGGCTCGTTTGTCTGAACGAGAAAAAAGAATAGGATCTTCATTTGTTTTATTGTTTTTTTCTTTGTATACATACATAATCATTTTATCATTAGAGAGTTTATTGAAATGAGAATGATAATGCCCAACGAGACAGTAAAAAAAAAAAAAAATTAAATACCAATTCATTTCATTTCAATTACAAAATGTCAAATTTATTTATCATTTTATCAATTATATTTACAGTGAGTACAGATATATTGGACGGAAATTAGCCTGGAGTAGTGAATTAACATCATGGATTGTTTTTATATTAATTAATATTGAGGAAGGGATTCTTTTGGGGGTGGGTTTTCTTTTTTCGCAAAGTATTGTATAAATTAATTTACAATTCACTGCCGCTAAACCATCTCGATTTCTTTCCCTTAGTTTTATTTTTGTCTCCGCACCAGCACGCTTCTTTTTGCGCATCCATATAACTTTTACATCCCAATGCTGTTGTACCAGTGAATAACATTTTTGCCGCTGCCTTACACGTATTAACTATTGTCCCTGTACCTGTTGTCTGATATCCCTCACAGTATTTATACAAACAACGTTTAAAATCCAAATCGCATTTTTCTTTATCATTGTTACACGTGTCATAACAAATATCATGTTGATCACAGCATTTTGTCATCTCTGTAAGCGGCAAATAATCATGATTAATCTGCAAAATATTCATTATTTCTTTTATTTATTGATTTCATTGAATTATTCATGCTTTATAATAATACAGAATATATAAATAACCTCGATTCCCAGAGATCCACAACCATTGCTATGGGCTATGTGATTTTTATCTGGTTTGGGTGTAATTCCTGTAACAAATTAACAATCATCACGTAGGTAACATTGAAATCAACTAGAAACCATGTGCTATCAATTGGACTTTTTTTTTTCTTGGTTATGTCAACATCTATTTGTGATCATTTATTTTTATTCAATTAATGAACTTTATAAATAAATATTATTGTTGGAATATATATTTATACCAGAAGGACATTTATAGACGCAATTTTCTTCAACGGCTGCATCAAATACCTCATGAATGTCTTTAATTTTTTTTGCTACTGTAATTGCATTTTGGAAAAAATCACCAAATACAGTTTCAGCTGCGAGAACAGCATCACGCAAATTTCCTAAGAGACCGGCGCCATAGCCTGACCAAGCGTATGCAAAAAATGTGAGAATATAAACAAATATTTTGCGATAACGAAAGAGATCCATTTTTTTATTTCACGGTTAAGCACTACTGATTCGACTATAAACACATGATGTCGAGTCTATGTGTGCTAAATCGGTTAACAGTATAGGCCAAAACGTCATTATGCCATTGTATTTTTAGATATTTTCATCACCATTTTAAACATACGTATATTCGTAAATATAACAGATATAGTTTTCTATACTGCTCCGTCTTTTAAGTCTATTACCTATGGTCATCAATAATAATTTTGGATTGTTGTCAACTAAACACGTATCAGTTTTAGTTGGGAAAAATAACGGCAGATGGACATAAATATATGTATTGTGTAAAAATGGAATTTGGATTTTCAAAACAAACATCCCACTATTATTCTCTATTATTTATTATATCATTTATTCGAGGAATATTCACAGGGTAATTTCAATTCAATTAATTGTATATATGTATTTATTTACATAAAAAGAAGCATTATTACATTATTACAGTAAAATAAAAATTCAAGTGCAATTGTATTTGATGTAGAACAATTTGTTTCCTTCATCCATTTGGGATAATTAGAATTTTTTCGCCAATTCACCGCAGTCAAACAGTTTTTTTACATCAGTGCCACCTCCAAGACATTCGCCATTGACAAAAACTCTTGGTACTGATCTGGCGCCAGTCATTTCACCCAAAATATCCTGGATTTTATCACCGTCCTCTCTTTCATCGAGTTCAATACTTTTGTAACCTTTTTGCAATTTATCAAACACCTAAAAAACATTTAATTCAATTAATAATAATAATTATTTGATAACACTATTTATTTACCTCTTTAGCCATTTTGCAATAAGGACAATAAGTCTTTGAGAAAATGACAACTTTGTCCGAGCTGATCATTTGATTAACTGATTCCTGTAGGGCTGACATGATTTCACGTTTTTTGCTGGAAACTAAACCCATCTGCTATCATATGTATAATTCGCGCAATATTTACAATCCATAACCTCAAAACACATCTTTACATATTACTCGTAGTAAATGAAAAAAAAAAAGTATGACTCATTAAATGACGTAGTGCAGTGGTATTAATCACTAATAATCTCATGACATATTGACAGGCTTACATTTTAATTTTTTTCTCTTAACTCCATTTTCCAGAGACTGGGATTTTCCGAATGAAAGTCTTCTGGTGAATCGATCAAAGAATTCATGGATATAGCACATGATTTATATTGATGAAGAAAATATAAATAAGAATTTATGGAATTAGTAATCGAATGAATTTATAATGAAATTGATTGTATTTAATGGCAGGTCAATGATGGAACAAGTGAATGATGATAAAATTCATTATTATGATTGATAAATATTTCATTTTGCTTGTGTATATAAAAAATTACATAAAACGAGAGCGTGTGAAGTTGTATTTTGGTAGAACATGCGAGTAATTTTTATGAGTGTTCATTTATTTTAGTGTTTGTAGAGTAAGAATTAAACTTACAATTGTTTTACTTCAACCTGCGGCAAACTTCCTTACACAGAGTGTACGCGTTTCTATTGCTGAATAATCATTTTTGCTGTATAAGTAGAAATCTACTGACGTGACACCTGTATTAGAAATAAGAAAGTTACGATTCGGAGAAGGAATAAAGACAGATATATGTATATATTTATTTATTTATTTAATAAGATAAATTAATAATAATTAATAATTTAATAATGTAAAGGACAAATATTAATTTTAGTTTCAAATGGCGATTCTGTTTTCGTATTAATTTTTTCCAACGACGATGAATAACTACTCTCTAAATTTGTTAAAAAACTTTTAAATACATCTACTGATTCTTTTAAAGATGTTTTTTCATATTCTTTCGTATCTTTTATATTACCATCAGACACTTTATTTTCTATTTTATTGCTAGAAGTGAATGCAATTTTTTCATTCCAAACTGATTGCACGGTTGGCGTGGTTTTTGGATTGAATAAATCAATTTTATTGAAATCTAAAATAATTGCGATTTTTCCAGTCTTAGGATGAACAGAAAAAGGCAATTTCAACAGATGATTTATGCCTGTAGTGACACTGACATCCAATCTGGGATAGCAATATCTCAGTATTGTTTCTTGTATGATAAGTGGATGTGCCAACCATACTTTATTCTCCTGTAATTAAAATTTAATCAATAAATTTTTTCCGATTGTATAATAATAATTAAAAAATACTCACGGCTTCCATTTCAGTCTTGATATAATGTAAAAAAGCTTGCCAACGATCTATACTCGTTGTATAATTGCTAAATAACAAATCAACTTCATTTTTCGTAGTTTTAGTAGGAAGTAATTCTAAAAATTTATCTATTCTCTCTTTATTACCCAGCATATCTTGATCGACAACAATATGAGGAATAAAATACGGTTCAATTATTTTCAGTGCACGTCGCGTAGATGTATGCATTTTATTCAAACGCACTCGCGTTTTTCCAAACATACTACCCTTGATAAGTTGAAAAAAATCAGCAATACCTGCTCTTTGATTGTCATTGAGCGATTGTACTTTTTTATCACACACCCATACATGAATTCCCCGTCTTCCAGAGTATACCCAAAAAATATATTGGAATCCCCAATCTTCTGCAAACATAATGCAAATATTCAATCTCAACGTAGAGTTTACAAAATTTTTCATTGATTTCATTAAATTCTATAAATAATGTGAATGTTTGAAATGGTTTTGTTACCACGGAGCGATGCATTGAGAATTTTGCAGGCTATAGCTATATAATTCCAACATTTTTCACAAATTTTCGTACCAGAACAGCAAATTCGCAATTCGTCATAATCTGTTAGATCAATATCAAAAATCAATTCTTTTCGTACTGGTTTTAAATTAATTTTTTTCGTATACTGTGGACTGTAAACATAAAAATATTATTTATTGTCAATTAAAATTAAAAATATATATTAATTTACCGTGTATAGTACACTGCACTGATGTCAACTTTTGCTGGAGCTTCGTTATAAAATGTTTTTACCATTTCATCACGATTACTAAAAGATATGTATCGTTTAAAAACACCATTATCTTTTGTATAAGCGAATTCACGAAATTCCAATTCATTTTCTACCAAACAAAATAATTATTGGTTAAGAATCATTTTCACATCATAATCATCAATATTATAAATAATATATAAATGTAAAATCAATCACCATTGCCATATGACAGCCATTGAATTATTTCATCGACTGGAAAAAGAAATTTATAATAAAGTTTACGAAATCTCGTTGTTTTATCTACAATTATTCCGTCCATTGCCAATATATCTACAAAAAATTTAGAGATATTTGGCGGGAACCCGGTGTATGAGTTTGTTTATTTCTCACCACTACATAAAATTAAATGTGCCAAAAAAAAAATAATAATAATATATATATATATATATATTTGATGGCGCCACGAGTAATATATACAAATCAGCTGTCAATACAATCGGTTTACGTTGTCAAACTGAGATAACGTCTTTCAAATGTCAGGTGAAGTTTAGTGGCATCAATCAATATTACGGAATTAATACTCTGATGATTTTAATTAATTATAATATTTAAAAAATGATGACGGAAATTGGAGAAGCCGCGGCTGCAGAAGTGCAACCGAATATAACCTCAAATGAGCCGTAACAATCACTGTTTCTTGCGTATACTGTATTTCATTAAACATATGTATACATTTGTTTATTATTATGACAATATATTGCAGGGAGCAGCTTGTTTATATGACAGATGCAACTGACAAATTAGTTGAAGGAGTGTTGGAGGTCTACCAATCTCCATTGCAAGAATTGAAAGATGAATTGCAAGAATTATTGTATGAAAGTGGATTAATGAACTTTACTCCACCGTTATTTATTTATTTTTTTTTCGAAACAATATGTACTACGAAAAACAATTAATTTATTAATGACTTGTTTTTATTTTATTACAGAAAGAAACAAAAAGGTTTAGTCGATAAAATGAAAATGGTGAAAAAACAACTTATTGATACAGCTGAGGATGAAGAATCTTCCGAAATGGTACATAAAAGTTGTAATTGAAAATTTGTTCAAGTATTTTGTCATGTACTACTGCCATTAATTTTCAGTATTCAACAATTCAAATTTATAGCGAGAAATTAATTCGAATTAAGAAGGAAATGACGAGTATTCATGAGAGAACATTGAAACTAAAGGTATGAAATGGCAGTTATGCGATAGATAATTTTATTGTTCAATCATTATTTGTATTTTATTTATTATGTTTAGAAACGTGCGTTACGATTGCAACAAATAAAACAGAAGGAAGCGCTTGCTAATAAACATAAACAAGAGGAAGAAATACGTCGTGAACAAGAGTTGATTGGTAAACCGCTTTCGAATTAAATTCTTTAACATCGATCGAGTGGTATAAAAAAATTCGTAAAATTATATTGTCCATTGGATCAAACGCATTCACAATTAATGTCAATGTAGTGTATATAATGAAAAATTGTCATGGGATTGATATTCTGCAGTTTACGATTTACCATACAATTGTCCATTGACTGCCGGGTGTGCATTTGTTAATTTTGACACAGAGATTATTGAACGTTGTTGTCGATGGGAAACCAAAAATTTCACGACTTTCCTGTATACGGAATGTAAATGTTGACTCTTGAGTTCCGATAAAATATCTTTAATATAGCAAAAAAACAGAAGAAAAAACAGTTGCATTAATTTATAAGTAACTAAGTAAATAATTTCAAATTCAATAGAAGTTTCTGAGAAATTTTACCTTGCTGTAGAACAAATAATCTGGTCGATTATCGCAACGCCACCATCTTTAAATTTTTTTTTTACATCATTTGAAGGTTTGTATCTATAAACTGTATAGTCAGACAAATATCGTTGCAATTCACCGTATTCTACAATAAAAAGCTGATTATTAATATCATTAAATAAACTCAACATAACCTTATCATAAGGAAATTACCGTCGTCGTTTGTATCAGTCGCAACGAAAATTGTGTCGAGACTAAGCTCTTTCATTTTATTATTTAATTGATACGCGGCGTTTGCTATTGTTGGCACAGTTTTAACATGACTGATTACAAAATCGCGTCTTCTCAAGTGAACAGCCAAATACGGTCCACCAATGGCAGTTCTCGTGTCCTTTTCATCTCTCCAATCATTTGGTTGGTGAATATTGTCTGCTTCATTTGTTGAATTTAAATATTTGCGCCGGAATTCATTTGCAATATTGTACAACTGAGAATTGTAGCGCATACTGCGTCTTGCTCGCCAAAAATCCACCGAACCGTAATAATCATGCAATGCTATTTCCATATGATCAAACATGTACGATCTATCTTAATGAAAAATTCCATTAACATTTAAGAACAGGATACATTTACAAGTTTTTTGTTGATACATTATTTTTGCCAACGTTTTTTTTTTGTGCACAATATGAAGATAATCCATTTCTAACCGTTGCAGTTGGGAATAAATTTGGTATGTACATTTATTTAAATAAATGCAAGTTATGATAAACAATTCCATGTTTACATTTATTTCAATAATGTTACCCATCCCATTTATAGGAAACAATTTGAGGCAATTGATTGTCTTCATTTTAACCACAAATGGAATAAGTGAATTTCAATTTTGAATGTATCTGTTTTCATAAATTATTTTGATGACGTTCAATATGATTACCTGTATTGTTGTGGTCGGAGATTTTGAATAAGTTTTAATGCTGTTCCATGATACGTAATGCATTTAACATTTTTGGCTGAAATATTTTTATAGCCCCAAAAATATCCATCGAATTGATTATTACTTTTACTTCTTTTATATCTTATTTCAGTATTTGAGCAATCGGCAATTTCATTTTTATCCCTAAAATCACCGGTTTCAAACATTTTTGCATCATTTTGCAATATGTACACTTGATCAAGTGTCGTTATTTCATTTTTAGATTTGTATTCTACAAAAATTGACGATATAAAATAAATTCTATTTAAAATTCATTAATGTGTTATTTCATTTACCTCTTAAGAAATCATACATTTCCATGACTGATACAAATTTATTGAGACTATCAATATCGAAGAATGTTCCCCAGGGTATTTGAGATTGTTTATCAATATCATGACTTTTCCAATGCATCAAGTGGCCTGGATGAAGCAATGGTACTATGAATAACTCAATTTTCAACAAATTGGGACACTGAATTCATATTCAAATTAATGATTTATAGTTACTCCACGGTGGCAAGATTAACGTCCAATCGTGATTAACATCGCTTTCTACTAAATGCCTCATAAGTACAGCAACTCTGATATAAACATCACGCCGTAAATTGAAGCCCTCAGGGGGATTGATGTCATATAAAATATATCTAAAAATATTAATGATTTAACAGTTCATTCACCCGTGAAATTATCACCCTGATTTGATTTTCATGTGCACAGTACTTCTTTTACCTCTTATTACTTGTCAGATATTTATTTACACCACAATTATCATTAATTTTTCCAGAATTTTCTGAAATTTCACAATATTCTCTTTCTACTGAAGCATTCAAAGATATAATAAATACAACAATAATAATAGAGAATACAAGATTTAATTTACTCATGATTTGAGGTTATGGTTGACAAATGTGTGTATATGTTTACGATAATCATATGATGTTATCGTGAGAAATGACATGATTCCAATAATTCCAGAAGATGCATTCAAATTTTTCCGCGGTAAAATAATATTACGCATGAATAATTTAAATGAAAATAAATATTAGATACTTTTGAAGCATTGTTCAATTTCATTTTTAGAACGTTCATGTGTTTCAGGTAATACGAGAATAATAAATACAGTTGCAATAATACTTATAGAACAATAAAAATAAAGTGCAATACTGAAATCATATTTTACAAGTAATGGATATATTTGCAATGATGCAAAATTAAAAATCCCTGATATACAACATGTTATTGGTCCCATAATATTAACATATTTCGTTGGATAAAGTTCGCCAATCATAGCCCATGGTAATGCTTGAAAACCAAAAGATCCAGTACCCTAAAATAGATATAATTGAATTTATAAAAGTGGCTGTATATAAAAATTAAATAGTATTATTGAATCAAAACGACTGACAACAAAAATCAAAATCGCTACTATTGGAATTGCTGAATAATTTTCATTGAGATTGGCACTCTTTCCAAACTGTGAATAAAGTGCTAAAATTCCTAGAGACACGGACATACCAACTCCAGAAATAATTGATGATGTTCGTCTTCCCATTCTATAAAATAATAATTCGCATAAACATTATTGCGATAAATTAATCAAATTTATACATTGGCGAAATAAATAATGTACCTCATACTACATATTACAAGTGCAATAGCACTGACAAACTGAACCAGTCCAATCAATACAGTAATAAAATAAGCATCAGCAATAATTCCACTATGAACAACTACATCCACTGCATACGCAATAATAACATAAATCCCACAAAATTGTTGAAAGAAGAAGAATGCATTGAGAATACAAAAAGGTTTCCATACTTCTGGAAGTTTCATAGCAGTTAAACTCTCTCTCAATTTATTTGAAGAATACCACGATGATGGAACAACTGCTACATCGTCAGATATTTGATTATTCTCTTCATTTTTAGTATATTGCATTTGCATCGATGGCGCATGATAAATAATCATCTGATGAAATTCTTCATGAAATTGTGGCGTCTCTGACTTCAAACCACGAAGACGAAGTAGTGCTTGCTTGGCATCCAGCACTCTACCTTTGTGCAACAGCCATTGAGGACTTTCTGGAGTTAGAAATAAAATGGAAATGGTTGACATAAAGGGAATAATGACTGAAACTGCTGCAACCATCCGCCAATTTCCCTGCAGTCAATGAAATAATCGTGAAAATAAATAAATAAATAAAAAAAAAAAAAAAACAATTACAAAAACCAAAATATATATTGATGAATACATACAGGAATGATGAAAGCAAAAAAAAAAATCAACATTACACCAGCGCAGGTTGCAATATTTGTACATGCTGTTAATATAGTTTTACAATTTAACATTGCAATTTCAGAAAGATAAACGGGCGCTGGTGTTGCAGCTAAACCAATACCTAAACCTAAATGGATAAAAAATTTATCGTGAATTAATAATGGAAATTATTATTTGTATACATTTATACATTTACGAAAATGGATAATTCACCAGTGATAAATCTTCCAATAAGAAGTTGAGTAATTTCATAACTTGTAGCAATGGTAATCCAACCAATCAGAAAAACAATCCCGGAACTCATTAGTGCAATACGTCGGCCTGCTTTCATTGTAAGAACACTTGTGATACATCCAACAGGAATTGCAATTGCTATAATTGACGCTGTGACAATTGGAAAAAATAATTGTATGCAAATAATAAATATTGAAATGAGTTCATACACGAAGAGAATTTTAATACTAAATATTACCGTGTGCATCATAGTATGCCTGAGACACATTAACATTTCGTGAAATTCAATACATCATAAGGCGAATTTTTAGAGTGAGGTGCTCTAAATATTGTACGATTTGACAATATATTTTATTCAACTGCGTGGTAGTATGTAGGAAAATTTATTTAATACTAGAAATATACTAAATTATTCTCAACAATTATATAAATATTACAATATAAAATGTTGAATCTTTACTCGTTAAATATTTTGTACTATACTTTAGATGATAAATTGATACTTTACCATACATTATCTGAAGAAATTGAATCAAATAAATTTAATTAATGTCAAGGGTAAAATTTGAAAAGAACATGTTGTAACGAGTATTCAAATGTAATGATGTCCCAAGCCTACTAAAATCTACTCTCAATTTTATTCCTCATTTCATCAGAATATTTAGTATAAAATTCTCTTCGTGTATTAATTCAATACTAAATATTCCAATATTAATTATTTATTTATTATTCTTTCGCTATTTACCAAACCAAGTTGCGCCAATTTCGTTGTCATGCAATATTGCCATATTGGATGTGTCATTTTTTTTTGTGAGTAAAGGCAATTGAACAGCCGAATATCCCATTACATATCCCGACGCAGTGAGAGACAGCAGTGCATACAATCCATAGAAAAACTAAAATAACAGGGATAAATAATTATACAATAATTTTACAACAAAAAAAAAAAGCTTATGAAGCCGTACGAACTTCCCTACATTTAGAGTTCATCGACTCAACACAACAAAGTTCCAAACATTTTAATTCCCTTCACTTGACGTCTATTATTCAAACGTGTTTCTCCTGCTACTTCTATTATCAATATTATTCAATTACCTGGTAAAATATTGACCGGTCTATGTGATAATCAATACTGCAAACCATTTTTCACTTTCAAATGTTTAATTGTCAACGAATAAATATAGATATGACAGCTGTCGAGTGAATTTGTTGGTGTGTGTGTCGAGAATACTTCAGTTATTTTACCAAATATCCATAAAATCATCTATGACATAGAAGCTTGATATTCATCATCAGAAAATGATAACATCTAAATAAATGAAATGATAACAAAAAAAAAAAAAAATATTACAATAATTAATATAGACATTTACGGTTGAACCTACATACTTTTTATTTCTAATTAAAGACAATGTGTTGCGCAGGTGGATTTAAAAAACAAAAACTATTCGGTTTATTTAATCTGAGGATGATCTTGCCCGTGACTTAGACAGAATATATATAAAGATATTCATCACCACATGTATACATATATATCCCAATAATGGAAGTGTTGAAATGATAAAAAGATTCACAATAGATAAATAACTGATGTGCCTGATCCCATTCTTTGAATCATTGAGAAATAAAATACAATAATATATATATATATATATATATATATTATAAATAATATTGATTAGCGAAGTGCAAGGGCAACAATATAAAACTATTTCGAAGAAAATCTTCAGGAAGTGCTATTCTCTTTTTTTTTTCTTCTTGTAATATTATGCTATTAGTCATTTTATTAATAATACGTACTTAAATAAATCCGATTAAAATTACTGATATATGATATAAATTCTTGGGAGCCCAAGCGTTTGACAATTCGTTAAAGTTATACAGTCTCAAGTGGACGCACATCTTAGTCGATTCTTTTTGATAGATTTTTTTTCTCTCTATTTTATTGTCGTGTGTGCATTGTCTGAATCTCCATCATCGATATCATTATTCATTGTCTTATTTCTCGAGTTGCTATCTTTGAAACGTTAACCAGCCTCCATTCACTTTCAAGAAGACCCTCTTTACTCTTTAACCAGTCATCAGTCGTGGATAATCGAGACTCGAGTCGTGTTCAAGTCTTGTAATAGGGCAAACTTCGCTTTTTCTTTGAATAATACTTGTCGAGTGGACATATATATAAAGTATTATATGTGTATACACGTTTGTGTGAACAACTTTCGCTTTTCAATATCGTGCAATATCACATCCGGCAAATTTTCGTAAGAGAAAAATCGAAGAAAACAACATTAATAGCAGATAAAAAAATATTCAAATCGAATTAAGAGAGAAAAAAAAGTAATTTTGAACAATTATTATATTTAATTGGCTATTATGTTACGCAAATGTTTCATTTTTTTTTGTTTATCAATGTGAATTGTCTTTGTCATTTAATTAGAGATAAATAAACAATATATTTATGTGAGAAAAAGATGATAAATGAAAATGGTGAAGTTATGGAGCTCAAGGTATGTCAAATTATTTTTCATTAGCACTTATTATTATTATTATTATTATTATTATTATTTTTTAAATATGTTTATCAAATTGTCCACGTAATTTGTTATGCACTGTTCTACTTGAGTAATCACAAATTTACGAGAACAAAAAAAAAAAGTGGACACATTGAAATTTAATATTTATCCGAAATGGTTTCCTACTCCATTAACACAAGTAAATATCAAGGCGAATTCTCAATTATTATTATTATTATACATTACAGGTCGAGCGAAGTTCAGATGAAGAGTTACAGACTCAGAAGCGACGAGGGCTTATTTATCAAGTAAGAATATACATATATATATTTATGTATGAACGAATAAAATTAATCAATTTTAATCGCTAAAAACATAGATGATAATGACGCGAAATAATTTATTATAATTATTATTATTATTATCGTATATATAAAATGATTTGTTTATTCAATGAAATACTGGCTTTGTTCGGAATACTTTATCTCTATTTCTTCGAAAAAATGCGCAATAATTGCATTAAATATTCAAACCGGTTTTGTATCAACATTTTTCTTCAATATTATATGATATTTTTATATGTTTGATTGTCATATTACAGCACTGACATCATGTACAGTATTTTATTTCACACCCTATATTCGATAGTGCTCTCATTAACACATCCAATTTGTTGAATTAACTTGAAAAAATTATCTTTACACACTTGATACGTGAACTTCTTCTATTTCATTGCTAGCAAAACGGCATCGAATCGTGTCAAGAACTGTGACAAAGAATCACTGTAAGCATCTTCTTATCATGATTTATGATTCACACAACTGTCAATGTCTTCTCTTCTTTTATTTTTTCATTTTTTTTACGCTTTTCCTTTCTTTCTTTTTTTCTCTCATTATTTTTTTACTTGTCTCGTCATGCTTATAATAAGCACGTTTATTTTAAAGATAGGCATTGTTGATTTAGTTATTGATAGTATGAATAAATACTGTCTGGTGATAAAAATAATAATAAATAAAAATTGCAACATCATTTATATAGGTAGAAAAATTGTTTTATCACCGTGGATTAATGAAATAAAAAATTAATCTTAAATGGAATATTTGCGTGTAAATTGATTCCATTAATTAATTTAATTGTGCAATGAATAATTTAATCGTGTATAAATGCAAAGAATTAAAAATAATTCACCGTTGAAATGGAATATTATTTAAAATGATTTATTATTTTTCATAGATGACAATGAGCCTGTTTGCAAATGTGTCGATACTCGGCCCAGCAATGAGTATGGGTTACAGTGCAGTTATTCTTCCAACACTCAGGTCTGATACAAGTGACATAAAAATTACAATAAATCAGGAATCATGGATTGGTTTGTATTTCAAATACACTCATATATAATATAATAATGAAAATTAATATTAAAATTATATCATAAACATATTTTTGATTAATAATTGAAACTTTTAATTGTTTTTCTGTTTGAAGCTGGTGCAGCTGCATTTGGTACACCAATCGGTTGTATTTTGTCAAGTTTATTAATGCGACGTGGACGTCGAGTTTGTTTAATGGTCACCTCATGTTTCTCATTAATTGGTTGGCTACTTATATACATGTCAACAAATTATGAAAAACTTGTGGTTGGAAGGATAATTGGTGGGATTGCAACTGGTCTTGCATCAGTACCAGCAAGTGTTTACACTGCTGAAATAGCAATATCTGGATGGAGAGGTACAATGGTGACATGGAGTAGTATTGCAATTGCCACAGGAATTCTCTTGGTCTACATAATCGGATATTTTATTCAAGTAAACAATTATTACAATTATAAATTGATATATACTTTTTATACATCTATTTTTATACTGTTAAATATTTATTTGTTCTTTTATTGCTTCAGGAAAATTGGCGATTGATTGCATTAATTTGCAGTCTATTTCCAGCGGCTGGAGTTATTTTAATAATTATAACTATTCCAGAGTCGCCGCTTTGGTTGCGTGACAGAGATCGCATGGACGAAGCGCGTGTGGTTATGAAAAAATTTCGCGGAATACCAAAAGAATATCCAATAAGTGCGGAAGTTGAGAGCGAACTACGAATTCCACGACAGAATATTAATACACAAAAGCGTTCGATGTTAAAACATTTGATGAAACGAAGTTCATTGATACCATTTGCAATAATGTTGGCGTATTTTTTTTTTCAACAATTTTCCGGAATATTTGTTATTGTTTTTTATGCAGTTGACATAACATCCGAGGCGGGAATTAAAATGGATGCGTATTTAGGTGCTATTTTAATAGGCTTAACGCGACTTATTGGATCAATACTCGTTGCATTTGCATCAAAAAAATGGGGTAGAAGAATACCATCAATAATATCTGGTGGGGGAATGGCATTTTTTATGGGAATACTGTCAATATATATATTTCTTATCAATCGTGGATATACAATTGGCGATGGTGGCTTCACACCCGCCATTTGTATTCTTATGTATATTTTTATGAGCACTATTGGCTTTTTAAGTTTACCATTTGCTATGGTAAGTGAAATATATCCGGCAAAGGTGAAAGATATTCTTACTGGATTGACAGTATGTGTTGCATATATATTTAGCTTTATCACTATCAAGATGTATTCAGATATGTTGGAGTTAATGGGTAAACACGGTGTATTTTTATTCTATGCAATTGTTTCTTTAGCCGGTACAATATTTGTTATACTTTTTTTGCCGGAGACTAAGGGAAAAACATTACATGAAATTGATCAATTGTTTTCATCGAAAAATAATGGTACTCGTGAAATACAAAAGACAGTGGAGAAAGAAAAAATGTTTCCATTACGAGACATCACAAGTGGAGCTTAGAAATGAGAAGGAGAAAAAAAATATATAAATATGTAAATAAAATATATAGGACAAAGTTCTGACAAATTTATTTACAATAGTGTCCACTGATATTTCAAGGTATTAGATTGAACTTGAAATCAATTGATAAAGTGTTTGTGTGTGTGTGTGTGTGACCGTGAAATTATATGTAATGCAATGAGATAATATATTCGTATATTCGTGAGTGTACGTCGTCGCGCTTTGACAAAGTCACGCGATCTCAAATGTATGAGATTGTTCACGATAGTGATATGTCTATAGTCTTGCCAATTCCCATACATTTATTTATAGGACAGATAGCGGACGGTTCGTACATATAAAATAGATTTTTTTCTCTTTCGCCCTTGTCATCATCGACTCGATGAATATTTTTGTTTATTCATTATATTCTTGTCTTCCTTCATTGTTTCACGTCATGAAATCACACATGTGTGATAATCTTTAGTCAGTGGGATAAAATTTTCGTTGTTTCCATAAGGTAAAATAAATAAGTATACTTGAATAATTGTGATTATGTTTTTTTGCATTTGTTTCATTTCATTTTGTATTTCTTTTTTTCTTTTTCTTCACTATTAAAATTCTTAAATAATAAATTAACTAATGTAGTAACAATCAAGTGTAAATTCAATAACAAAATCAGAATGTACAACAAATGTAATAGGAGTGCTGTATAAAAGATGCGGTGTGAATGTAATAATGTATGTGTGTGTTGGTGTCACGCGCGCATGAAATAGTGTATAACAATTAACAAAGGAAAAAAAAAAAAAGAGAGAAGAAGAGAGTGGGCAAAAGAAAAAAAAAAGCGCTTTTTCCTTTACAATTAATAGAATTTAAACTAGAATAATTTAGATACTCCAATGACATGATGAGGCATATGAAAAAAAATTAATGTGATGAAAAATAAGAATTACATATTTTCGTTTCTTAAACTAAATCAAAAAAAAAAAAAAAAAAACAACATATCGTATAAATTCTACATCTAGATCAGTCTACAGAAAAGATAATCGACTGATTCAACAAAATAGACAGTCGGCCATCTAAAATTAGCTAAACTTACAAACTAGTAATTTCAATTGATCGTAGAGTCCATTAAGCTTTGAAAATATTAAAATGATAAATCGTAGTGCGATAATGATATATATTTATAAAAAAAAAAATCTATCGCCTTTCACACCTAAAAGTATAAGTCTCAATAGGCAATGCGAGTGAGCCAATTGGTATTTCATACGATTCATCTTTAAATGGTACAATTGTGAAATTCTTCAATACACTGGCGAGTATTGAGAAGCTGAGATACTGTACCATTTTGTAACCCATACACGACCTTCTACCACCACCAAATGGCAAAAAATATTCTGGCTTGAATATCCTTCCATCTTTAATAAACCTCTCTGGAATAAATTCAGCCGGGGCGCTCCATAAATCATCGGACATATTCAAATCATAATTATTGAGGAAGATAAATGTATCTTTTTCAATTTTGTATCCTGAAATGATAACAGTGTAATAATAGTGTGACATTAAATTCATTTATTCATTTTTATCCAATCATTTAATAATTATTTTTCATTTACAATAGGCAAAAGAAATATAAACTCACCAGCAACAGAACTGTCTCTATTGGCAACGTGGGGTACAATTGGACTGGCGATGTGTCGTATCACTTCCAAAAGAATAGCTTCAGTGTATGGCATTGAATGTCTGTATTCCAAACCAACAGTAGCATCTGGGATACATGCCTCGTCAATTTCTCTCTGAGCTCTTTCTTGAACGTGTCGTCGTGTTGCCAAATATCCAAAAGCTTTCATGAGAAAATTACCAACTGCCGCGTGTCCACCAATAATATCCTCCAAAGCAAACAATGCAGTATCCCAAGACATGGCTGGTTGAGCATTTGTATTAACATGATTTAATAAACAATCAACATAATCATCTTCAGGTATTTCTTTAGTCCATGTATTTTGACGGTGCTCAATGATATAATCAACGACAAATTTACGTATTGCGTGTGTCCAATTAGACATTCTCGCCATATTTCTCTTGTGTAATGGCATTAAAAATGGCATAAAATCCGCCGCATAGCCTTGATTTACTTCATAGAATACTCTATCGAAATCACTGACGAAATTATGAAATGTTTGATTACCAAATTCAAATCGTCGCGAGCAAAAATAACTGGTGAAGATGTTTGCGCATGTGCTGAGTACAAGTGGTTTGACCGCGACCTTCATCGTACGAAGTGGTCTGTCAAGGTGAACCAACAGGTTCTCTACTTCCGATGCAATGATTACATTCAGCTGGTCGTACTTGCAAGTGAAGGCACGTGGGAATGCATGGTTGCGGAGCATCTCGCGACGAGATTTCTGTACCTCCGACCAGTCGCAGAAGGCCAATGCTGTGTGCAATAAGAAAAACAAAAACGAAAATAAGTAAAAAAAAAAAAAAAAAAGAGGTGAAAAAACAAAAATCAAGTAAAATTGAAAGAAAAAATTTAACATTTTAGTTTGCGCGTTGTCGGATAGTAGCAGGCACACCACCACCATCGCCATCTCCAACCATCTCTACCACCACCACCACCACCACCACCACCATAATATA
>CAJUYH010007057.1:0-18488 GCA_910591685.1 Galerucella tenella
TTGTTATCAAGACCATCTAGGCATAACTTGGCAAAAGAATATTTTTGGAGAACAAGTTGAGATCTTGCCGATCTTGTTTCGTTCTGTCCAATTACCAGTTTGCAAAGGCTATTGGGGCGGATAGAGGTTTTATTTATGTATATTCCTTAGGAACTTTAGGAAGGATTTATAAATATCAGGATACATAGCACATAGCCATACAATACAAAACTCCAGATTCTGTTCTATATCATATTTAGGTACACCTGTGCTGTAATCTGGGTGAAAATTGAATCAGTTTCAGTACTATTCAGGGGCGTTTTGGGGGTTGAAACTCCCCCATTGAAAATACAATAAAGGTACATTAATGTTTTAATAGCATACTGCCTTCGGCGGTGTCTTCATTGAAGCTTTCCTCCTCTAAACCAATCAGATGAGCCCCCCCCATGTAAAAGTTATAGCTACGTGACTGGTACTATTATAGGTACTACTTTATAGACAATGGTACTACACTTCTGAGACGGTATCTCTTAGGCATTGGTGGAGTGTTGAAATTAAATATTCTACATACATTTAAACATATTAAATAATTTTAGGTACGTTGCGAGTTGACCCTTAATACTTTTGACTCTAGAGACGTTTGAAGTTTATTATGTATTAATTGTACACATATCATTCTAATTAAAAATACGAACTATAAAAAACAAGATTGATAGGTATAATATCAGAGATTAGAGTCATTTACTTTTGTTGTTGTTGCCTAATTTCCAAATCTCTTATGAACTTTGAGGTAAAAATTTAAATAGTGAAAAATGATTGATTTTTCTAAGAAAAAATCCCTAGAATCGTCCATTTTGTTAATTTTATGTATTTGACAACAATGATCTTTTCCTATGTAAGCGATTTTTATCGATTCCAGCTAAATGATGTTAGGTGTTAGATTAGAAAAGACGAAATTCACCTAATACGTATAAGGATCACAGAAGTAGTGATAGATATTCACAGTCATGCAATACTCAACCATGTTCAATGTTAGTTTATAATAAAATATATACAAGGAATTTTACAAATAAATAGAAAGAGGAAGTAGTTCCAAATGAATTCGATTTTTCTATCCATAAGAAAATTGAAAAGTTAGTGATATCTTCAACCTAATAAAACTAACTTCAAAACTGCTTCATAAAAATAAATATATCGATTATCTATCGCTATGAGACATCGAGAATAAGCTTTTTTACATCCGACCTCGAATTGTCCGTTAGAAAAGTTGAAAACCACCTAGCTTGTATTAGGTAATCAGAAAGTAGGAGAGGTTAAAATCTGCTTTTATATAATATGCTTCCTTAACTAACGTATACTCTTTCTCTTTGTTTGATTGGTGAAATCTCTGGTTCAGTATTATATGTATGTATATCTGCAAACTTCAGTTAGGTTAAATAGAAAATCACATCCTAGATAACAGGAATCTCGAGAGTTTGAGAGGTGTAGGGGTTTTCTCAAAATATTTCTACTGTCGTTATGGGCAAATAATAGGTCGAAAATGTTGAAAACCACCTACTATTTATTAGGAAAGCATGAAACAAAAAAGGATACCTTGTTATTGTCGGCAACCGTTACACTCTTACTCACGAGCTTCGTACCTAATGGGTTTCATTAAATAAAATTAGAAATTTTCCGTAAAAATTTGATTGAGATCCTACTTGTTAGTTGGTGGACGTGCTATTCCAAAATATTTGAATGACCACCATTGCTATATGATATGTATATAAAAACTATAAACAATTAGCAGTTCATATTCTTTTAACTTTTAAGACTAGTGTTATAATTATTAAAATATAAACCAAAGTACCTACCTCAAAAAGAGTCGAGCTATATAGGTATATGACCGTAAAATATGTTAGCACTTTTGGATTTTGCAGCCTTATTAGATGAAGAAAATGATGATGATAGGGATGATGAGGCGTTGATTTTACCATTGTCCAAAAAAGACAATAGTTTCACTTCACACATTCTTCATGATGACAAGAGCTTCGCCAACAGTACACTCTACTTAAAATAAAAATAAATAATAAGTACCTAAATAATAGTATATCGTTTATATTCGAGTGTCACGAGTTCCGTATTCTTCATTGCCTTTTAAGTGTCTTATTACCTTATGTCTGATGACTTAATACAGCCACGTGGTTCTGTTATTGTAAGTGACCACGTGCTTGATATTTATTAGTATTTTCCTTGTCTATATAGAGTTTGCAAACAAGTTGAATTAGATCTAATGTGTAACAGGGAAACAGAAGATATAAAATGTGGAGTTTACAATATTGGCGACGAGAGAAGTGTGCAAAATATATTTGCAAAGCAGCTATACATTTAGAGACTTGAATTTAAACGTATAGTGTTCAGTGTCAATTCGCATGTACCTATTGGCAACTGAGTTTAACTTTTATCGCATACGATAAATAAAAAATTGTATGATCTATTTTTGCAAACTGTGAAGATATTTATGTTAAACGTATTGAGTTAAGACACTATTTACCTATATTATTTTTGATATTATAAGCGTGTGTATTGGTCACAATACCAATACCTATTCGACATGTATTGCAAATTCACTAACGTTAAACGTTAACGTTAAAATTCACCAAAATTCTATTAGGAGAACAGTAGCGTAAGTGGGTCAAGGGAATTGCTAAAAATGTTTGCTGTAAAAATTTGCAAGTATTTATAATATACCTTTGAAAGTGCAGTGGACACCCAGTAATCCAACAAACATTTTGCAGGGTAGTGTTGAGCTATCGAATTTGTCGCATTATAGAGTAGGTACTGCCCAAAATTTTTTATAAACCCAAATAACAGATCCATTGATGAAACTGTCAGGCATATCTAATGCGAGTGCGTGGAGTTATCGTCAATAAAAGAGTGTGTGTTCGGTGAGTCTTCGCCTACACCTGCCGATATAAAGGAGATGTCTCCTAGTGACCTGTCCACCTTCCTGGGAAGGACAGGATGGACGATGACCTAGGAGGACAATTCCTCGGGAGGATGTACAATGGGTCCAATGTGGATGTGGCCTAAGTGCTTTGAGCCTACACTCTTCTTCCCTACATTACAGATTACAGAACAGATCCATTGATAAGACACAACACGACAGGAGTCGAGGAATACGCATGGAAGGTTCTTTAGCCAGGAAATCGGTAGGAATAAGACTTTCAGGACCCAGTGACACCTACGGCCTGACGACTTCGCCAATTGCGGAACACCCTCAATCCCTAAAGAGATGTGATAAAAGGAAGGGTTGCAGTTTTGCCAGGATTACCCTGGGCGACCCTGGAAAGCTGACACCGAAGAAATACTTGGCGATGACTGGGAAAACCTGGCCTGTTAACTAAGGAAACACCTCCATAAAATGGGGCTAGTGGACAAACCTCTAATGCGATTGTCTGGAGTTATCGTCAATAAGAGAGTGTAGGTAACCTTTTTTTTGTGCTTTTTGGGCCCTAAACCAGTACCCAGCAGTACCCAGTAATCGTCGCTAGGGGATGTCCGCAAGGGGGAGTTCTTTCGCCCACATTGTGGAACCTAGTCATTGACGAGCTAATAACGATTGGGTATGCCGATGATATCGTTGTCCTTGTTGTTGGAAGGCACATTACCGTTCTCAGGGACCTCATGCAAAGGGCTCTGAATAGGGTACATGGGTGGTGTAACGAACACGGACTTGCAGTTAATCCTGCCAAGGCTGAGATAGTTGCTTTCACCAAAAAGAGAGGTATAAGACCTGAGGGTCTAAATCTTGATGGAGTACCACTGCCGGTGGTTGAACAGGTGAAGTATCTAGGAGTGATCCTTGATAAATCACTGACATGGAAGGCTCATCTTGATAGTCGCCTATCAAGGTGACAAACACGTATTGGGCCTGTAGGAGAGCCATTGGTCCGAGGTGGGGACTGACCCCCAAAACGATCATATGGTTCTATAGAGTTATTATGCTGCCTATGCTCACATATGCGGCTCTGGTCTGGTGGCCGAGGGTAACCTTGGTCACGGCTAGATCGCAACTGGCACGCCTTTAAAAGGTGGTCAGTTTGGGTGCAACTGGCTGCATGAAGACCACACCAACTGCTGCGATGGAAGTGATCCTTGGTCTTCGGCCTCTTCACCATGTGATCGAGGCTGAGGCGGGGAGTGCTTTCCTGCGCATGAAGCGTCGGATACGTGCGAAGAGGGGAAGAGTGCAGACACGTCAAGAGGCTCCGGCTCCTGGAAGATATTCCAGTTCTGGCTCGAGCGTCTGACGAATGCTTGCGCAATTACTACTTTGCAACCCCGGGACAGAGAATCCTGGGATAAAGAGACGAATACACAGCCTCATGGGACTGTCTGGTTCACAGATGGCTCATGCTCTGGTGACAGAGCCGGGGCTGGAATTTACTCTAGGAAACCAAGGACACAAATCTGTATACCATTGGGTGATGGTGTATCTACATATCAGGCCGAGATATACGCTATCTTGGAATGTGCGCAGATAAACCTAGACAGAGGTTATGTGGATCGACGCATAACCATATACACCGACAGTCAGGCAGCAATTAAAGCCCTGAGTGGATATACCATCAACTCGGGACTTGCTGACGAATGTCGAGAACGACTTGCTGATCTTGCAAGTCAGAACGCAGTGCGGCTAGAATGGATTCCGGCCCACTCTGGTTTTGAAGGCAACGAAATGGCGGATGCACTGGCTGCGGAAGGGGCGGCAGCTCCTTTCTGCGGCCCGGGCCCGACCCTCGGCCTAAGAAAACAAACGATACGCAAGGAGACGAGGAAGTGGCTGAGGAACCAACACCTCGCTCATTGGAATGCCCTGCAGGGTCCTAGACAATCCAAACTCCTACTGAAGGGATGGACTGATGGACACGCTGGGGCAGCTATTGAACTACCAAGGAGTAGGTTGAGGAAGATAGCAGGACTCCTAACAGGGCACTGCTGTATGAGGAAGCACCTCTACAATCTAGGAGTAGAGGAAAGTTCCCTATGTAGGGGTTGCGGCATGACTGATGAAACGTCAGTTCATGTTCTCTTAGAGTGTCCACACTGGGCTGTATTACGCAGGCGAATCTTCGGAGTCACTGTCATGGCTCCTGGGGACACAAGCAGGCATCCACTGAAAAAGGTTCTGGCCTTTATTGAAGGGCTCGGCTTCATGGATGACTAGGTAGCAGGAATGGCACAATGGGCCCGCCAGTGGCCTCAGTGCCGGAACCGTGACTTTAGTTTGACTAGGTCAAGGCTCGCCTGCACATTCTGTAGTAGTAGTAGTAGTAGTAAGAGGGTATACCGTAAGGTACATTTTGTATTGAACAACCCAGTTTTCTTAGAAACATTATCGGGAATATTATTTTAAAAGAAAGTAGGTACATTAAATCAGTACAGAGTACTTAGTATTAGTTCTTTGAGTAAAGTTTTCTTAGAAACATTAGCTTTTGGAGTGGCTTATTTCGAAAAATATTAAGTTTCCAAAAGATCCACTAAGGAAAGAACTTTACAGAATTGCAAAAATGAACAAGAATAAATACAAAACCTACATTGTAGAAGAAATGGCTTCTTCTCGTGGTATATCAGTTCTTCGACTTCCCCCTTATCATTGTGAACTTAATCCCATAGAATTAATATGGGCTCAGGTAAAGGGGGAAGTTGGAAAAAAAATACTACTTTTAAAATAAACGTTGTTGTGAAATTGTTTGAGAGTGCTGTAAGTCATAGTAAGGAAAATTGGACAAACTGTATCGAGCATGTTATCAAAGTAGAGGCAAATATGTGGAAAATTTACAATATTTGTGATGATTTAATCGACCCTATTATTATTAATGTCAACAACGATTCTTCCTCTTCCGAGTCGGATATAGAATAAAATGTAAGTAATAAATGTATTCCAATAATTATTTCTTTTCATTTTTTATTATATTATAATTTAAAACGTATTTTTTTTCCAAAATACACACCACTGCATTGCGTTATTGCTTATCTGCTAATCCTTTAACAATGAAGAAACCCTAAACTTTGCTACAACTGAAACAAATACGGGGTCGATCTACCTGGTTTTTAGATTTACGGAAGAAATGTAATTTAAAATAAGAGATTTATCAAAAATTTCATGGTGCTCCCTGTAAAGGTTTTGCATACTTAATTAGGGTTTATTACTCCTCGTACTTTTTGTACATACTATATAAACACCTTGATTCTTCTACTGCTTCAACAACTTATTACTCATTGTTCGAATCGCATTCTCGCTTTGGACGTTTGGACCTATAATTTAACTTTCTACATTTATGGTTTAAGTAGTGGGATCTATTGAAAATTCTATTTTAAATAATACAAAATTTTATCTTTTCTCGCTCTATTTATTTTGGATTCCATGTGTTTGGTTTAACTTCCCAGTTTATTTATATAATAAAGTTAATCCCAAATTGTCGAGACGTATAACCTGCGGAATAGTTATTTCTAATTCGAAAGACGTTCATACATACTTGAAATTTATGTGAAAACGTTGAAATCTGCACTACTTATATAAACTACAATTTCTATTTTCCTAATACTTCACAGGTTTAGTTAGGTTTAACGTATCCTACGAAAAGTAACTTTGAGGTAACAGAAACGATATACGGTCTACACACCATCAGACGTTTCTGAGCTCCTGCTATTAGATCAGTGTATTTTAACTTTTCTAACACCACTGCGTCTATCTTAGGGTGTCATTAGAATCACGCAGAATGTTAGAAATGCGCTTAGGATAGTGCAGCCGACATAACCGTAGAAATGCCGTCACATATTATGAAGGTTTATAGTTGGGTTAAAATATGAGTAGCATATCAGAAATAATTTGTAATATAGTGATATTAACATCCAATTAAAAACATTATTTAGGCCTAGAGGCTTAGACTATAAACGAATAATGACCATTTTATTAATTTTGACCATTGTTTAACGAATAATTACCATTGTTTAACCAAAATAAACATTTAAGAAATGAATAAAAATAAAAATCTATAATTATCTTACAATTTTAACATTAAATTTTAACCTTTTTTTATTCTTTATAGCAATAAATCCAGATGTGGCAATGGCAAAAAATGTACTAACAACATTTCACAATTTTTCGTTTATGATATCAAAATAAAGTTATAGATACCTAAATTATTTACTAACTGTAGGTGGATAAACTGTCGATGAAGAGATTACGTTCGCTTTTAGACGTATTTACGAACTATTTCAGTATCATTAGATCGAAATCAGTTAAATATTTATAATAAATAGTTTGTTTATATCTGTCCAACTATTACGGAATAATAATATGATCTATTATATTAGAAATATGGACTGAATTGTCTCACGATTAATATATACGAGGAAATACAAAAATCTCTCCCCCATTCAATATATTACATTTTTTATTGGGTAAGGAATAGTATATTATACACCAAGGTGGTGTATAGCACCAAAATTATGTGCGAGGCTTATAAATGACACCACTGTGGTGTATCTTTAGGAAAAATCACGCGCCGCGAGATGGCGCTGTGAATGATAAGATGTCGGATTGAGGTGTGAACAACAAATATTCTGTCATTTTATTATCATTTATTTGTCATTACGCTCTGATTCTTTTGTTGATATTAGCTTCGTTTTCGAAATTTTAGTGTTGTATTGCTGGATTTGTGTTATAGTTTGTTCAACCATCCTTTGCCGTTATGTCATAATCGGTGACGTATTCTGCTGTTTTACGTATGTTATTTTACACTTAACCTCAAAATTATACTCAATGGCATATGTTAAGAATTGTTTTCAAAATATGACAACTGAATTGTCAAAAGTAACAGATATAATTTATGTCGACCTTAGATAGAAATACGTTAATGACGTCATAATTCCGTCTCATCCATTTCATGAATGAGAGAGCAAGCTGGACAATGTATGACGTAACGGCAAAGGATGGCTGAACAAACAAAATAACGCCTGTGAAAGTAGAGATATAGGTGAAATAATACCCTTCTTGGTGTGCGTCATCGATTGTTAATCTCCTTCTATCACATTACGTAGAAAGAAATGGAAAAAAAGGCAGGTCTGTGATTAATCCTTACAAAAATTTGATTGGTTGATGTTTAGATTACGCGCCAGCGCAACCTATCAATCGCGAGGTTAAAATACTATGAAGGCGTAAATTTCGTAGTGGCAATGTGTCTTACGTCTTTTTCTACTGTCACACTGACAGTTCTTGTCAGGTGTGTACTTTGTTGCTTACGGTCTATTATTATTTATGAAATCTTATTGTTTTATTGATATGAATAATACAAAAATATGCATGAATACACGGAAAAACATCAGTATTTTGAAAGTTCTCAAGTATTTTCAGCTAGAAAAAGAAGCTGGTAATTATTAATTGCATAGCCTTTTCGAATTTGGCTAAATACAATCCTGATGATCTTATTTATCAAATTTAAGGTTAGCTATATGTCAAAATAGCAAATAAAATAAACGACATGCCGAAAACCCGGATATACGTCACAATCGATGACGCACACCAATAAGGGTATTATTTTAACTAGTTTATAAAGGTATGAGAAAATTCGTTATCTCGAAAAAATTTTGACAATTCCAAAAACCAATCAAATTCCCTCATTTTATATCATATGAACAATCTCAGCCAATCATGTCAACATTACACTGATAACAGACCATTGGTAATTTTCACGTTCCTATGGATACATATTGATATATTCCGATTTTGAAGTTTCGAATATTTAATATTTCGAAATGTCACGGACAACTCCGAAAATCCGGAAAAACCGCCCTGACGAAAACACGTGGTTTATTGGAATGCGCGAGAAAATGTTTATGTAATCCCCCGGAGTGTCTTCGAAACCCTTCAAAGTCCCATTATTCGGAAGGATTCGGTCAAAATACTTTTTATAGACAAAATACAACTAGATTCATAGGGGGGTCAAAATATCGACCAAAATTTTGCTTTGGCGGGAATTCCCAAAATTATGGGGGCCCAAAAAAAAACCAGTGACAAGATATTATAGATGCAGATTTCTCCTTTCAAATGAACTTTGAATCATAAAAAAATATGCATTTTTACCCGAGTAATTAGAAAAATTGTCCATCCGCTCAGAAATTAAGGAGCTGAGAGCGCCTCCCGAGATCCAGGTCAGATGTAAAAAATACGGTGCGCGTTTGTGGCCCGTTAACTCGAAAACCACCAAATTGACGACGAAAACGATTGGGACCATTTTTGTAGGCATTGATCTGATCTTCATTTCTGTCCAAATCCGAAATCTCTAGGTGCCATATTTTGGGAGATATGGACCAAAATAGTTGGGAAAATGGATTTTTGGGCTCTTCAGGGCGATTTTCAGGGTCTTGCGGTCATTCCGCCATATATGAGATTTTGAGAGGTTAATGTACACATCAATACCTACAAATTTAAAAAAAAGTGACACCGGCCCGACCTATTCTCAAGGTTGATACCCTTATTTACTGGACTATATGTAATGAAACGCATTACAAATAGGTACCTATCTACCAAAACAGGATAACATTTAGGATTCATTAATCAAGAAATAGGTGGAATATATATTACCTGTGAAATGGCTAAGCTTTTCATCTGTATTGAGAATTTGTGGAAGTTCAAAGAAATCACAGAAGTCATTTTGTGTAGATTTATCCTCAATGAACACATGGGTAAGTGGAGGAGGTTTTTGGATGTAAAGTTGAACTTGTTTCACCAGGATTCATCACATAATCATGTTCATTCCCATCCAAATGTAGAGTATCATCATGTTTTCTTGATAACTGTAACTCCACTTGCTCATTTTCATCTGAAGGCTGCTCCAACTCCATTTCATTTGATTTTTGTCTTAGCCTGAAATAAAGCAAATATGTAATGAAAGTAAATGTTTTGAGTTCTTCCTTACCAATGTCGGCCACTTCTATCCTTAATTTTTTTTATGTTGATAATTAGTCCATGGAAGGTTCTGGTTATAGTCCGAGAGCTGGCACCAATTTTTGGGTAGGTATTTGAGGCAAGCTGAAAACTTGTCAGATACCTCCCCTATTATATCCCAACTCGGGATTGTAGATCTGGCTGGTGAGTAGCGGGGCTAAATCAACCCCTAAATTTTTAAAAATATAATTTTTTTTCCCCAAAAATATATTTGAGGCACTACGCAATTTATATAAATGTTGCAGTGTAATACTTAATGAATACGAAAAAAAATAAGCCAGATAATTTAATCGGGGTTTTAGCATTGCCAGACGCGTGCAAAAGTATTTTGCAAAAAATTATAAAAAATGTTTTTGAGGCAACTTGAAATTTTAATGGAGTATTATTTATAATTAAAAAATAATATTCCCAAAAAGACAGATAATTTCGGTGGGGCTTTCTACCTGCCAGGTGATCAAACAAATAATGAATAGGTACGAGCCTGTAGTGCTATAGACAAGCTGTAGTGTGAGAGAGAGCGTATAACGACAGCTGTCTTCGTTCTTGCTTACCGCGTTACTATTGGCTCTGGCGAGGCCACGTGACTTACAATAACCCATGAGGTTTCTAGTTAAAATTTCGTAGTAAAAAATATAAAATTTTCGGATTTTGAACTGAAAACATTTTGCATAAAAGGGATTGTATTGATTTATGGACGTTAAAGGGACATATTTTTTGTGATTTCTTTTTAATTTTCAAAAATTAGTTATTTTGTCAATTTTAATGCGAATTTGAACGTAATAAATTATTTAAATATTTGATATTTCCGCAAAATATTTATTTTTTAAAGAGAATTTAAAAAAATATATTTTTTTAACAATTTTTGTTCCAAAAATTTTTGTACAGGATTCATATTATTACCCCTACATTCAAAACTAAATTTTTTTTTTTCTCTGGCAGTATTCTAAATCAAAATTTATACGGAAATTTAAAACTTTTTCATCTTACAATTAATAAGGGTTACGTATTGAAAAAATCAATAATTAACATAAAAAATTGCAAAACCAGGTTTATAAAAATATAATAATTCTCCAGCAGTACAATTATTTTAAGTATAAAAAAAATTAGATATAAATTCTATTCATTTCACATCAGATATAAATTAACATTCTTCGTATGTGGATTCTTCATTAGAAGTAACGAAATCTTCGGATTCATCTGTGTCGGATTCGGCATCCTCTAAACCATCTGCGAAAGGAAATATATATTAATTTTTTTAATTAATCACAGAAATTTTAATGCAGCAGTTATTGAAAATAAACCATTTATTCTCACCTGCAGTATGATTTTCATCATCGTTATTTTTACTTTCCTCGTGAACAACAGCGTCGAATACCAATTGCGGCATACACTCTCCGTCAAACCAGTGAAAATCGCAAATGTGCATTTCTCCAAATGCTTGTTATGTATTGCGTTCTTAGAAGATGTTGTTTTAACTCAGCTTTGCATGGAGATAAGGCAGAGGGATCACAATTTTTCAGTTTTTTCTTGAAAGGTTCATCTTCAGTGTCGGCCTTGTAAGTCGCACAAAATGGTTTTGCGATTTTTTATGTTAATTATTGATTTTTTTAATACGTAACCCTTATTAATTGTAAGATGAAAAAATTTTAAATTTCCGTATAAATTTTGATTTAGAATACTGCCAGAGAAAAAAAACAATTTTTAGTTTTGAATCTAGGGGTAATAATATGAATCCTGTACAAAAATTGTTAAAAAAATAATTTTTTTTTAAATTCTTTTTAAAAAATAAATATTTCTGCGGAAATATCAAATATTTAAACAATTTAGTACGTTCAAATTCGCATTAAAATTGGCAAAATAACTAATTTTTGAAAATTAAAAAGAAATCACAGAAAATATGTCCCTTTAACGTCCATAAATCAATACAATCCCTTTTATGCAAAATGTTTTCAGTTCAAAATCCGAAAATTTTATATTTTTTACTACGAAATTTTAACTAGAAACCTCATGGGTTATTGTAAGTCACGTGGCCTCGCCGGAGCCAATAGTAACGCGGTAAGCAAGAACGAAGACAGCTGTCGTTATACGCTCTCTCTCACACTACAGCTTGTCTATAGCACTACAGGCTCGTACCTATTCATTATTTGTTTGATCACCTGGCAGGTAGAAAGCCCCACCGAAATGATCTGTCTTTTTGGGAATCTCATTTTTTAGTTATAAATAATACTCCATTAAAATTTCAAGTTGCCTTAAAAACATTTTTTATAATTTTTTGCAAAATATTTTTGCACGCGTCTGGCAATGCTAAAACCCCGATTAAATTAATTGGCTTATTTTTTTTCGTATTCATTAAGTATTACACTGCAACATATATAAATTGCGTAGTGCCACAAATATATTTTTGGGGAAAAAAAAATTTTATTTTTAAAAATGTAGGGGTTGATTTAGCCCCGCTACTCACCAGCCAGGTCTACAATCCCGAGTTGGGATATAATAGGAGAGGTATCTGACAAGTTTTCAGCTTGCCTCAAATACCTACCCAAAAATTGGTGCCAGCTCTCCTACTATTAGGAAAGGAACCATTTTTCAAACGCTTCCTATGTGTTGTCGAGGTTATCTATTGAATAATAAAAAAATATAAATCAAAGTGAAGAGAATTTGATAGTAAAAGTTACAGTTAGGTACGTGGAAAATTGTTGAACTTACCACACAAAAAATCATCTTTCAGAAAGTGCTTGCTGCAAACAAACATATACTTTGAGATTGGCTTCCCTATCTTCAAGATGATCTGCCATTTTTTAGCTGCCTTGGTATTCAAAGGGAATTTATGTAGAGAAGTATCCGAAGTACCATATATGATGAGCATTGAGGAACTGAGCACATTTTGCGTGATCTTATCTCATTATTACCTCTTCCAATCCGCTGCATTTTTAGATTTGAAGTTTATTTAACACAATTATTGTTTATAAAATAACGTCTAAATATATCAATTTTAACCTAAATGACTTAAAATTACATAAAAATCTCACACTTCACCCATATAAACACATATAGGTTAGTTTGTTGTTCACACCTCGAGTACTTCTAACGATTAATAGTAGATGTGCCCACTCCGAAATTCTTCCCTATACACAAGTTTTTCCACCAATTATACGACCAACTCCAAGAATTTTACAAAACGTGGGTTATGTTTTACTTTGAGCTTTGAACACATGCGCAATTGAAGAAAAAACAAATTACAGCGGTATCGTTCACAACCATAGTAGAGATACTACATATAGAGGCATCCATCAGCATCTAAAAGAGAGATAGAAAGTCGGAGGCTTGGGAGGTCTTTATCTAATGGCGCAAGTGCTGTATACACAGATAAAGGCAGATGATCAGAGGTTTCTCTGTTTCTTTCCCTCTCACCGGAGTTCAGACGGACATTCCCACTTACACAGTGGTCTATGGTTTGTGGCTCTATTTGTATCTATTACCTCTATGTTCACAACTCAACACCTTGGGGGGCGTCCATTATTTACGTGAGGTGATCTAGGGGGGAGGGGATCAAGCTAAATATTTCCAAATCTCACTTAGGGGGAGGGGGGTCCTTGCAAATATCACGTAATTATTTTTCTCGCAGAAAACGGTATAAAATTGCATGAAAAATTATTTCTAGAATATAAGACGGCCAAATCCGAGAAAATAGTACTTCTGTGTGCGAGCGACAACGGCTTAGAAGGTTAAAGGAGCAGATGCTTTTATAGAAAATCACTTAGAAATTTTGTTTTCTGTAGTCACTCTTCAGGCCATGCAGAAGTCTCCATGGACAGAATTAGAATAAATCTATTCTCAATTTTCGTTGGATATTGATTATTTAATTTTATGATTGTGATTTTAAGTTACGTTAATATTCACAAATACTAGGTAGTCTTCATTAAAAGTGCTAGAACAAGTTTTTTTTCTCAATAATACAACACATTTTCAGTCCAAATAGAAGTTTTGAAGAATCTCGCGTGAAATTAGGGTAGGGGGGAAGGAGTTGAGGAAAATCTTACGATATCTCACTAAGGGGGTCGAAAATTTCTCAAAAACGCCTCACGTAATTGATGGACGCCCTCTTGAGTGTAAAAGTTATACTTTAATATAATTTTCACACTCTACACCACAGCTCTCACAAACGTACCACGAGAAGCACTTACCTCGTCCTAAGACTGACAAGTATACTGTCTGTTTTCGATTTATTTTTGGCTGAGCGCGAATTTTAAGCTAATGGAATTATTATTTGATCTTGATAGGTAATTTCAAGTAGCAATAAAATTATGTTAAAGACAATCTCATGGGTATACAAAATCATGTTGCACACGTTTTTGTTAAAATACAATCTGGATTCTCAGAATAATTGAATTAGTCCATCATTGATCTGGGTTAACAATAGAAAAAAATATCAACCATTAAGATAGAAACTTTTCAGTTGGATAGAAGAAGCAATAATTGTCAACTTCACAGCTAGTAGTGGAAAAACTATTTAATTTTATAGTACATAATTTTATATTCGAAGTGATCCACCACAAGTTTTCTTTATAAATTTGAAAATTGTGGCGTTTTTCAATAGGTAGTACCCACCTAAAGTTACTATTACATTTTTGTTAAATATTTCGTCAATTTTGGGGTAGATACTATTGTTATATATCTGATAAACATCTGGTCGCTAAAGAATTATTGCATTCAAATATTCTATGTATTTTATTAAACAAGCTATAAATATGCTATAGATATGCGTACCGAATCCAAATTTTGTAAGTATTATGCCAATTGCTTAGACAACAATGATCTGGGTTCAAATAAAAACTATTTATTCTGTTTTAATGTAACACCTTTTAATTTCGAATTAATTTGCATTTTCAATAAATTAATATTAATTGTTTGTTTGTAAATAAATCTTGATACTGTACTTGACATAATTATCAACTATAAATTATTCCATGAATGTTTGTGATTACTCAGACATTATTATTAATTTAGACACTAACAAGGCACTTACAGTTTTTCCTAATTTCTGTCATTCCAAAAGATATTAATCATTTATAACATTTGTTGATATCTGTCTCATTGTGGATTTTTCTCTCACTTAGAAACTTCTTAAAAATAAAAAATATCAATATTTTTAAAGCTGCTGCATATCTGGTTAATTTCATTGATATTAATTAGGTATTTCTCCATTAATTTTTATTAACACGCATTTTTCTATGAAATATTATTCTATAATCATGATATATCGAGGGCAGATTAAGCCAATGTCATATAGATAATAACCTCAAATTTAGAAGGTAGTTTTTCCAATAAAATAGAAGTTCATATTACAAGTTTATTGAAAATTTCCTTATCGCGTCCTCAACTAGTTTTTACCTTATGCGAATTTCTTTGAAAAGTACTTATATTTTTTTTACAAGGTAATCGGAACTTGGGCTTGTCATATTACTAATCAGATCTTACGAATTGTTTCAAAGACAACTATTAAAATACTATTTTAATTGAAGCAATTATGGTATGCAAGCACGTTTTAAATGTGTTGAAATTATTTATGATCTATTTTCTATTAGCTACGTGATTAATTTCAGGTAGTTATTATTCATAGGAAGAAAAAAATGTTTATCGGTTGGATTTTATCACACCAAATTTGGTTATAGCGTTTCAAAGGTTGTTTTGCCTTAAAATTTTTGAATTAAATGTAAAAAACAATAGATTATGGGATACTTAATTTTATTATTCATTATCAGTGTTATGGTTTGTTCAACCATCCTTTGCCGTTACCTCATAATCGGTGACGTATTTTGCTGATTTACGTTTGTCTCATATTAGTTGAATGCTATTTTACACTTAACCTCAAAATTATAATCAATGACATATGTTAAAGATTGTTTACGAAATATGACAACTGAGTTGTCAAAAGTAACAAATAAAATTCACGTCGACATTTGTTAAGAAATACGTTAATGACGTCACAATTCCGTTTCATCCGTTTCATGAATGAGAGATCAAGATGGACGAGGTATGACGTAACGGCAAAGGATGGTTGAACAAACTCTACCTATTATTTATTTAAAATAATAAGGCAAGATAAATTGCAACGACGACTCAATGTGGAGATCACCTAGGTGTGAATTTGGAGACCAAACTAATATCAGTTCAGGGAGTAGTCTTACCGGTTCGCGGGTAATCCTACTTTATTTAAGTTATTGAAGTTATATTGAAGTTAATGAGATAATAGATGAAATTAAGAAACCAAATGATTTTAATAAGTTAATAAATCAAGATCAGGAATGTAATTAAAGTTAATCAAGAAAGGTCAGTGGGCGCTACCCTGAATAATATTAGTCGACTCTCTATCAACAAACCTGGAAATGCTGGAAGGGAAGGAATATGAACAACGTTGTTAAATTTACAAGTTGTATAATGATTTTAAAACTAATATATCACAGTGAATGAATGTTCTACGTTGTTTGTTGTTTTACGTTGTTTTTACGTTGTTTTACTTTCCTTGGTTTCTTCGGACAGGTCCTATGTATTTGAGGTTAATCCATGGCAATTTAGTTCATAGTACTTCATAGAAAGCGACTTCGCATGGAAAGCTACTTGGTCAGAAATGTCCGGCACATTGAATGCACTTAAAAAAAAGTTTGAGGTAAACCTCTCACAAGAAATTAAAATTTTAAATCTTATCGGTTCGTGGTTCAGCTTATAACAATTAGTAACATTAGGATTGGGACCCAATCTTGCAATTAGCATTAGAATATAAATATTTCCCTGCACAAAAAGCTACAATCATAAGTTTATTGTTCTTAATTCTAGCTTTTACATCATATTTGAAAAATTATTAACCAATGGAAGTATATCCTCAAAATGATAGCCACAAAGTTTCTTAACATTCACTAGATAACAAAATCTATACTCTCTTGGGCATGTGTGTATATGCATGTATTTTGGGGTGACATTCACTGAGACCTAAAAGATCTATTCTGCCCCCTTACTTCTGCTTGAGGAGAGTCTCAGAAACTAGTAGTTCCTTTAGTCCTATTTCCCTGAGGAATTTTAGGATCTTTGCAGGCTTCAACTTAGGTAAATGTCCCTCTTCTATCCAGTAATCTCCCAGGTGCTGTGCTCTAGGATTCTGAAGTGATGTGCAGCTGGAAAGTTTCTTCTTCCATTCCACAAAATCTACATTCTTCTTCCTCCACTATTTTGAGCTTTTTCAGGTGCCCATTCAGGCGACAGTGTCAGGATCCCTGTTAAAACTCTTAGCGCAGTTTTACTTTGACTTATGCATTCATTTGAACTCAACAGGTTGTAGTCACCCAGAAGAGTCTTTGATTATCTAAGCCCTCAGATCTTCTCTTTTTCTTGGCTTTACCTATTTCTTCCAATATTACATTGGGCTGATTCCGCAAAAGAGTTCAGGACCCCAGAAAGCTATTTCAGTCCCCCTCTTTGCTAGTTCATCTGCTATTTCATTTCCTTCTATTCCAGTGTGTCCTGGAATCCATAGTAAGGTGACTATATTATTCCGTCTAGTTCATTGCGTTTGTTTTCCCACACCATTTTGGAACTGATTACACCAGAGCTCAGTGCTTTAATGGCTGCTTGACTATCCGACATTATGATAATCCTTTGTCTTCTGTATCCTTTATCAATATTGAACTGGGCGCACTTTCTTATGTCGTGGATTTATGCTTGAAAGATACTTGGGTTTTTTTCCCATGCTTTCAGAGTGTTTGGTACCAAAAAAAAATTAACCAAAGGAAATATATCCGCAAAATGATGACCACAAAATGTTTTAACATTCATTAGATAACAAAATCTAAACTCTCTTAAGCATATAATAAGTTAATATTTTATTGAGTATAAACAAATTCTGTCCATTTCTTTTTGTTTCGTGCTATCTCCTTACCCTCTTTCCCGTTTTTGTTCCTCTTATTCAGGCCTCTCGTTCTTTTTTGTGCTGACTCCGCCTTCCATATTTGCTTGGTTTTTCTGTCATCCTTTATCCCTATTAGATATCCCAACCATCTAAGTTGCGTATACTATTCAATATAGGTTCTACTTCTACCTCTTTCCATATATCTTCGTTTCGTATTTTGTCCATTTTTGTTACTCGTTGAATTTTCCTTAAAACTTTAATTTCATCTGTATTCTGCTTTTTTATAGTTTTGAAGGATCCCAGCACTCGCATCCATATACATATTATGACTGGTCTGTAATAGTATATTGTGTCACAAGTGCAGAAAATGAGTTTTAGCACCCCAAGACAATACTTTCCGCCATATTTTTGGTGTTCCTATGATTTGTTTTCCGGTAAGGTTGGCGAAAATTGTTTTGTAAATTGTTAATTTTGTTTTCTTACTGATTTCTCCTCTTCTTAAAAGTTTTTTATTTAGTGCTTTCCATTCTACTACCTATTTCAGTATTGTTTTCTCCTTCCTTCCCTTCTGTTTAGGTTTGATATACCCTTTTTTGTTTTGGAATCAAACCCAGT